>CALNHX010001353.1:0-232053 GCA_940337035.1 Agriotes lineatus | reverse complement strand
GTATCTAACCTTAATCTATAATTAAGGGCACCAGCTGGCACGCGCGCTCTAAACTTAACGACAGATGTTGAACATTAGTGAACAGCAATAATAGGTACAAAGATACACGTTGCCTTATGCAAGGGCAGCGACGATTTACATTAGCCTTCACGGCATGAACAGTCTGCAAGTCTGAATGAATACACTAGCGTAGCAATGAGTAGGTACAAAGATACACGTTGCCTTATGCAAGGGCAGCGACGATTTACATTAGCCTTCACGGCATGAACAGTCTGCAAGTCTGAATGAATACACTAGCGCAGTAATGAGTAGGTACAAAGATACACGTTGCCTTATGCAAGGGCAGCGACGATTTACATTAGCCTTCACGGCATGAACAGTCTGCAAGTCTGAATGAATACACTAGCGCAGTAATGAGTAACACTCGCGTTCACAGCGGTAATCAGGTTAAAGGCACATACCTTAATGCGTGGGCGGCGAGGGAGCCTGGTACAGTTGAGTTGCGACGAGCTGCAATCGTAGGTGGTAGGTACCTTCGGTGTTACAACGGCGAAAGGGGGTGAATGCATAACCGCCTCAATGGCGACGGGAGACGCGTCAGGACGCGTACAACGGGACGACGAAAAGAATGGGGGCCTCACTCGTTCTGCTGAACCAAATCCTCGTAGGTCGAGATGAAGGGGGCACGACCCCTCACTAACAGTAGCAGGAACTGGGCTCCAAAACACCCACGTTACGCCGAAGACCACTCGACAAATTCCGACTCACAACCACCACACAAGCGCTCTCTGCAATCGGCTCCGGACGACTGCCACTTAAGGCGAAAACGTTTGTAACATAATTGCTGAAGCAGCACTTGACGAGAAAAAGACTGACGCCCCCGCCATAATGGCGGGAGCGCCGCACGAAGCACACACTCTGCGACCACTTGCTTGATCGACGGCTCTCGGCTGAATCCCCGAGGGAAGCGTTGGCAAAGGTCACCTTGGCGCGCGTCCCCACGTGACTAAACCACAGCGAATCGCAAGGCGATAAAATGAAACAAGCCAATGCGGGCCACGCTGGTATCACGCCACCACCGCGTGCTTTTCGGAATTCGGAAAAACGCCATCAGAGGAGAGCTCCAACCGACGAAAAATACTGCTTTTGGGGCTAAATATGTGCGAAATCGTGATTCTGGAATTAGGCGATGGAGCCAAATAAAGAACTAAAAGGGCTTAGCATACGGGCACGCTGCCCTAAAGCCTAGGTGGCTATTTAAAATACCAAAATGACCTAACTAAAGGCGTGAAATGCGATTAAGCATCTGCGACAGCAAAATGACTTAACAATTGTAGGAGTTACACATTTGAGCAGAGCAACGTTCTGCTAGACACAAAGATATGAACTAACTAAAAAGCATACAGGAACGGCTATTTATAGCATCTGCCAGCTTCGAGTGACGTGATTAAGTGTCGTCACGTAGTTACACAATGTTGCACAATGTTACAGGACCTTACAGTTCAGAGAACTCTAAATATAGAAATTACGGTAGCAATTATCACGTATATGGCACGTGATCAGGGATGTTACCACATTACTCCTCCCCTTTTAAGATAATTCAAAGCATTTGAATTTCACGTTTTGATTTCTAAGAACTCAAAAGGTTTAGGAATATCGTCTGTAAATACTTTTGATTTTATATATGCCATGAATTTATCTTGTAAGGCTTGGCGTTTACAATAGATATACAATAACAAACTTAATATTACTATGACAATCATACTTAGTATTATAATCGTGGTTACAGGAATATAATGCAAATCTGTTACATTGGCAGGTTCAAGTAATTTTTGTATTTTTTCAAGTTGTGCTTGGTCTTTAATTAATTCTTTAATATTGATCGGTGTTAGATCTACACTAGCTATTTTAGTGTGTTTATCACTATCTATATTTAATGTATCGATATTAGGTACTTGTAATTTTACAGATTTTGTGAAAGAAGTTCTAATTTGGAATAATAGGGTATCATGATCAATAATTGCCGTGCAATCTGGTGTAAGATGAATTAAATTTGTTTTTGTTAATATCTTTCTTGAATTAATGTCTAAGCATTTAATGTCAATAGTTACTTTTTTAGGAGTAGTAATTAACCAAGTGGAATCATCAATTTGAGCTATTTTAACTTTTAATAAGTTGAACAGGTAAGGTGAACAAGTTTTATTAGGGGCAAAAGATAAAAGTTGAGTTTCACATAGCTGATTATTAATAAGGGAAAAGTGATATTTTTCCGTACAAAAGTAGGAATTAGTAGTTACTAATTTGCAATGGTCAAGTTCAACAGGTATTGAAGTCTCAAGATTGAAGAGTATAGTTGGGAATGATCATACGATATAAATTGGAATCAATATATATTGGAAAAGGTATTAATTGCATGAATTGGTAAGTAGTATCTTTGTGCACTAATGGTATTTCAAAGATAAATGTTATTTTGTTATTAATTTGATAAGTTTTAATTAATATTATAGATTCATAAAGATGAAGGGTTTTATGATGCACAGGGTAAGGTAAAGAAAGCATCCTGTTTGAATTTTTAGAAAGGTATATAGAGATTTGATTTAGATTAGATAATAGTTCTGCATTATCAAGTAGAGACATATGCATTTGTTGGTTTTGTGCAAAGGTAAGAGATGTTTCTAATTCGAGCCAGGTATTATTTCGTCAGTTTGGCGTATTTCATTTGCATGCCTTTTAAATGTGTTTTTGGTAGTTAAATCTTCAACAATTGTCTAGAATTTTTATAATTTTGAAGGGTCCTTTGAATTTCATACTTCTTTTATTTCTTCTGTCATTTTTAAGGAAAACTTTCTGATTAACTTTAAAAGCTACGAGTTCTTTATTTTTATTCATTTTTTTATTTCTTTGTTCTTTGGCTTTATGTTGTTTAGACTGGATTTCTGAGTAGAAATGCAACATTTTATTTTTATGGTCATTAATGTAAGTTTCAAAATATTTTTCATTGCATAATTCAAATGGATTATGACTGTCTGTATGTCCAAATAAAATTTCAGAAGGAGTAAATTTTAAATTAGAATGTATTGAGTTATTATAGGCTAATATACAATAAGGCATTTTTTCTTTTTCAGGGGTATGCTCTAATAATCTGTAGTGTTCTAAAATTGTCGAGTGTACTCGTTCAATGAGTGAATTTGATTCATGATGCAAAGGTGTAGCTAGATGTAATTGTGTTTTATGTAATTTTAAAAATTCTTTTATTACAGCGTTATCGAATTCGTTATCAGCGATGATTTTTTGAGGTACGGCATAATGTGAAAAGAATTTTAACAATGCTTTTATGTCTATTTTGTTTTGGGATTCTAATAAATATGCTTGTGTAAATTTACTGAAATTGTCAATTACGGTTAAATATGTAGTTTGATTGATTTGGAAAATATCTATGCTGATACAAGAGAAAGGTTTCTCATAAGTAGGCGTTAAACTAAAAGGCAATGTATTTGGGTGTCTTATGATATTTTTCTCATTTACATGTGTCACAGTTATTGATGTATTGCTTAATATCATTGTCAATTCCTTTCCAGTAATAAGTGCGTTTAAGGCGTTCGCTAGCTTCTTTAATTCCTCTGTGATTAGTTTTACCTAAATGATAGTCCGAAATGTGTTGTTCACGGTGATCAGGATTAGTAACATAAGTTACTTGCTTAGAGCATCGATGGAAGTGAGGAGAATTTTCATTACTGTTTTCAGTAATAAATTTGGAAAATTTATCAAAAATATTTTCGTCTTGAAATATACAGTAATAATGGGAGTTTGGTGTACAATATTCTAATAGTAATTGTACAAACTTTTCGTGGAAGTTATTGTTATTCACAAAAATGCTTATATGTGTGTAGCCGTCGAATCTAGTGATTCTAAATGGTTTTGGAATTACAGCGTTAATAAATTCTAACTGATTCTTATGATATTGCAGGGGTAGTTCAGATATGTCTATCATGGGGGATGATGAATGTTGTGAATGTACAGTATTTACATCACTGTCACTATTTTGGTTATTTATTGGTTCAATTTCTTGTGTGGGTGGTACAAAAGTAGGTATAGTAAAGTCAGTCAATTCGGTGTATATGGTCTTTGTGCCATTATACTTGCATTATCATCAAAACTGGGTTCTGGTGTGTCTAATTGTTCAATTGATAGGGGATGAATAGTAATTCGACTTAGGGCATCAGCTACCTTATTAGTTTTTCCTGGTAGGTATTTAATGGTAAAATTAAATTCTTCTAATTTTATACTCCAACGAGTTAATTTAGAATTAGGCTCTTTGATGTTGCGAAGCCATATTAAAGGTCTATGGTCTGTAAATATTGTAAAATGTACGCCATATAAACAAGGTCGAAAATGTTTGCAGGCCCAAACAATGGCAAATAATTCTCTTTCTATTGTGGGGTAGTTAATTTCGGCTTGGTTAAGGGTTCTTGATGCATAGCTGATAGGTCTGTTATTTTGTGATAATACTGCTCCAATAGCAAATTTGCTGGCATCTGTAGTTAGTTCAAATGGTTTTGTCAAGTCAGGATAAGCTAATATTGGATCATTAGTTAACAAGATTTTTAGTTTCTCAAATTGTTCAATGAAATTTTGATCGTGTATAATTTTTGAATCTTTCTTTAAACATAAAGTCAGGAATTTTGTTATTTTAGCATAATCTTTTATAAATTTACGATAATAGCCTAGAAGTCCTAGAAACGATTTTATATCAGTTCTAGTTTTTGGTAAGGGAAATTTCATGATAGCACTGATTTTATCTGGGTTTGGTTTTACATCATCTTTGGTAAATATGTGTCCTAAATAAGCAATGGATTTTTTTAAGAATTCGGATTTGTCTAATTGTATTTTTAAGTTAGCAGTGCGACATTTTTCAAAAACATGTCGTAGTTTAATCATGTGTTCTTGTAGGGATACTGAATAAATAATTATGACATCAAGGTAAACCATACATTGTGTGGGTGTTAGGCCAATCAATGCCTGATTTATAAGTCGTTGAAAGCTGCTTGGACTGTTTTTCATCCCGAAAGGTAGGCGTTTAAACTGAAAATGACCCTCTTCAGTCGAAAAGGCTGTCTTTTCTCTATCAGCTTTGTTTACTTTAATTTGATGAAAACCTGAGGCCAAATCAAGGGTAGTAAAATATTCAGATTTACCTAAATTGTCAAGTACTTGTTCCATGAGAGGTAATGGGTATTTGTCTTCTATAGTATTTTCGTTCAGTTTTCTATAATCAATAACAATCCTCCATTTTTGTTTGCCTGAGCTATCTAATTTTTTTGGAACGATCCATATAGGTGCGTTATATGGTGACTCTGAAGGTTCAATAATTCCGTCAGCAAGCATTTTATTTATTTGATTTTTTACTTCTTCGCGATGAACATGAGGGTAGCGATAATTTTTTGTAAATATGGGGATGTCATTCTTTGTACGTATAAAATGTCTTGTCAAGTTTGTGTAAGTTAAGGGTAATTCTGGGTGATGGAAAATATCTTTGAATTTGTAACATAAAGTTTTTAATGCATGAGCTTCTTCAGTATTTAGGTGTGTTGTATTAATGCTTTTTAAATTTTCATTTTGAAGTTGATTTCGAGATTTCAAATTAAAATTTAGATTTTCAGTATTGATGTTATTTATTTCTATTAAATTTGAGTGTTTATATTCATCTAATAACGGGTTATAAATGTGAAATTCTTTTGTCTGATTAGATGTGTTGATTGCTGTTGTATAAAAATAATTATTGTGGACTTTAACTATAGCTCTAGGTGTTCTACAGTCTTTGTCAAATATTATTTTGTCACACAAATATGTACCATTACTATTTACAGTTGGTAAAAGAATTTGTTTTTCAGATCTAGGGGGTATATATATTTGTTTGATAGGCTGCGAGTGTTGATTTCTTTTAGAAAAATTACATTCGTTTCTCTTTTGCACTTCTTGTTTAAGTTTAGATTGGTTATAATAAAATGGTATAATGTTTTTCTCTGTTTGAATATGCATCCATTTAAAATCAATGTTTGCATTTATATTTGCTAATAAATCAGATCCTATTAATCCAACATAATCGGGACTAAAATTAAACATATAGCACATATGACTTCCGGGTTCTAAAAATAATGAGTTTATTGGAATATCAGCTACCTGCTTATGGGTAGTAGTGCCATGGGGTGTGGTTATTTGAAAATTATAATTATATATTAAATTTGGAAAATGTTTTTCTACAAATAAGGGCGATATTAGCGTTTTACTACTGCCGGTGTCTATCAGTATTTTATCTTGTGTACCTGGTATTAAAATGTAAGGTACATTAGATTTAATTGTATGTAAAGTAAATGTTTCAATTTTATCCGAGGCTCTATTTAAAAATTTATGTTATCACTGTTTTCTAGTTCAATGTCATTTTCTGGTAAATAATCTAGATAAAAATTCTGAGAGTCATCGATTGCGTCAGCTTCGATTGCGTCAGCTTCAAGAAGTGGGTGAAGTGGGTCATTACGTTCTGCGTAATCTGTGTCAACGTCCTGATGTGATTCTTCGAAATTGTAATTATCTGGTTGGGTTACTTGTAAATGATTGGAACGATAATTTGGTCTCTTATTTGAAGTTAAATTTTGAATGTTACTATTTAACGGTCTCTTTGGGATGGCTGCATGTATAGTAGATGTTTGCATCGGTTCAACTGGATTATTTGGCACAAGATTTCGTTTCGGAGCGAAAACATTTCTTTCAAAAGGTTGTCGATACCAACCTGGGGTTTTGAAAATTCTGACGATTCATTACTGGTTTATTACTTTCAGTTTGTGAATAATTACGATATGCATTTTGAGAATAGCGTATATCTAATTCATCTCTAACGATTGCAATAGCATTTTCTAAACTATTAGGATGTCTAGCTCGTAACAAAGTACCAAATGGTTCATTTAAACCGCTCAAAAAGGATCTAAGGGCTAGATTTTTTGAATTTAATAATTTATAATCCTTTATAGCTCTAGCTTCAGGACCAAGAGAAATTTTTGAACTAAAAATTGCTCAATGAGTTCTAACTGTTATAAAAGTCAATAGGGGATTCTTTTTGATTTTGTTTCATTTTTGCAAGATCTATGGTTAAATTTAATTCCGATCGCTGATCTCCAAAGTTATTAATCAGTGTCTGTTTTAGTTCATTCCAGTTATTAAATTCATAACCGGTAACAACTTCTAATGCTTTATCTTTTAATTTATTTCTAATGGATGAAAGTAAAAATTTGTTAATATAAGCTTCTGGCTGGGCTGGTACTAAAAATTGTGATAAAATAAGCTCAGCAGACCTAATAAATTCTGATAAATTTAGTGAATTACCATCATACGTTGGTATTTCAGAAATCATTCGTACAGAAAAACCTGGTGGGATCTGCCATGTTTCGATTTGCTGGTATTTGATTGAATATTAAACGTGGTGGTCTAAGCATAAAAATTCACTATTATTTTTAACGATTGATTTTTATGTTAGTAAACAATATTATTCTAGGGGAAATTTAAGAAACACAAAGCAGTGCTTAATCTGTGCGGTGATGGGTCAAGCTTACTGCGTTCTGCTACGTACTAAGTTCAGGCAGAATAAATATTTAGAACTATGTTATTGGGTTTATAATTTGTTAAAAAAACACACACACACTTTAAAAGGGTGCTTACTTCATACTTGTAGTTGATGAACGTGTAGACTTCCTCTGGAGTGGTCGTACAGTTGATTTGAAGTTAATTAAAGATGTAGACTTCCTCTGGATTGGTCGTACAGGTGATTTCGATAATCAGGAACTCCTCGATGGAGCAGGTGTTTTCAATAGACTGATGTCTCCAATAGACTGGTCCAGTAGTTAGCGGTGCTACTCCTTGGAGATATTTGTCCTCAAAGTTGCGTTGCTTCGAACCGGTGTTGATTAAGTTAGGAATACTTGGTTAAGTATTAAAATACACAAAAGAGCGAAAAATGAAAAAAATTCGTAGTGCCCTTTTGCCAAGTATCCTACCGACTGCGCCAGTTAAGTTGCCAATCGTGGCCTTAACAAAAAAAACTATTTTTTTTACTACACAAAGCTTTTAATTAAATTGTAGGAGTTACACATTTGAGCAGAGCAACGTTCTGCTAGACACAAAGATATGAATAACTAAAAAGCATACAGGAACGGCTATTTATAACATCTGCCAGCTTCGAGTGACGTGATTAAGTGTCGTCACGTAGTTACACAATGTTGCACAATGTTACAGGTCCTTACAGTTCAGAGAACTCTAAATATAGAAATTACGGTGGCAATTATCACGTATATGGCACGTGATCAGGGATGTTACCACATTACTCGTGCGCGACGAAGACAGAGCGTGCGTCACGAGGACAGATCACCACGTGACGTAATCAAATCCCAAGTGGCCGCCGCGAAATTCCGGTAATTAAATTAATTATTCCGGTGCACTGCAATTCCCGTCAAGGTAATCTGTAGTACCTGTGCGCCGTAAGGGTCCGTTAATCCAACGCATCCATTCCCGTCAATGTTCAAGTTGCGACGATTTTCGCACTTCAGTTCCCGTCCGCTGTCTACCTGCTATATGTAATAGGATTAACATAGATAATAAAACAATAAATAAATAAAACAACAAGAGTTCACTGAAATATTTAAAACTTTATTTGCCTAGAAACAACACATTTGTAAATTACAATGTATATTAAGATTAGATGCTATTTCTACAAAAACTTACACAACGACGTTTCCAAATTTATAAGAAACACATTTTATAAAATCTAAACGTCCAATTTCCTTATTTTCGTACTGATTAATTTTATTACAGATAAAATTTTGACGAGTAAGCACTTTTGTTCGAGTTTGACGTTCCTCCTGGCTATTACAACTATTAATTCTTACGTAAGTATCCGTTTGCATTCCTTTTAATGCTTCCAAAAATACAAATATGTTTGGATGATGCATTGAACAATAAGATTTAAATTTACTGTGGAAACTTTCACATGTGTTTGTGGTGCGTGACAACTCTGCGGAATTATGTGCCCAAATATGGGGTGGAAATTTTGAATCTTCACTTATGTAGTTGTCTATTAAATAATCGGCGAATTTGGTGACTCTTGGATCGGCGGGTTTTTCGTCCGCCAGTTTGTAACGCTAGCTCCCGTTTCAATTTGATTAATTCAATATTAAATAATATATGCAAATTGAAACGTCGCCGACCTTTAGCGTTATCAAGAACCCGGCGTGTCCCAGGAAGATAAGATAGCGCAGACCGAAGTTCCGCCCGTGATAACAGCGCGAGACAAAGGTTCACCGCGCGCCGTTCCTCCCCACCTATGAACAAGCGAGCCGTATAAAAGCGGTTGCGGAGCTTATTTTAGAGAGATTACAGATTTTTCCTCCAGCATTCATTCCAGCAAACACCTAGTTCCCGATTATCCCCCCAGTCCTTCATCCTGTCCGGTCCAGAGAGTTCATCCGTCGACTCTGCCCGTACTTAGGAAATCCTGATAGCTAGTTCAATTTAGTAGTTCCGCAGGAACGTCTGAAACGCCAGCTAAATTATCTTGTAAAATTCCTGACAGCTAGTTCAATTCAGTGGTTCTGTGAAGACGTCTGAAACGCCAGCTAATTACCTTGTAAAATTCCTGACAGCTAGTTCAATTCAGTGGTTCTGTGAAGACGTCTGAAACGCCAGCTAAATTTCCCTGTGAAAATCCTGTACCGAAAACCGTTTGTAAATCAGTAATAACTAACGTAATATTTGAATCCCAGCTCCCTTGCATTTTTAATTTGGCACCTTGCTATTCAAGCAGAATTAGAAGCTTCAAGCTATCTAATTAGAAGTTACCTGAATTAATCCTTGAGAATTGCAGCGGCCGTCTTGCTTGGGAATTCTGCGGACCGCACCGACATCTTTTCGCCAAAGATTTCACCTGGGGGTGCCGAGGTTGCTAACCTCGAAAAATCACATCGATTCGGAGTTTCGATCTCTGAGCGAATCTCCGTCGTACGGCGAATTTCTCGGAATATTTCAACAACAAACTGTAGTTACACGTATAGGGTGAGAACTCGCGTTAACAGTTTTAATTTGTTGTTTGTTGACAGAAACCAGAACCCGCAGATTGGAAAACTTGACAGAATGCACGGCGGCACCATCAGTGCGCAGCTCGACGCCGAACGAGAGGCGCCGACAATTCTCGACGCTTTCGAAGCGGAGCGCCTATGACGTCGGCAGATACTCCCAGCACGGATGTGACGCGGGTTGCAGCAGCCGCAGGAACCAGCGACATTATCTCATTACCAAAATGTTAATTTGAGCAATATACGTCTCATTTATTTAAATTACACGAATATTTAATTATGTACTATAGTTATACAAAATAAATTGTTATACAGGATACTCCGTTGGTGTTTGCTTATTTATGGTATATCTACGCGAACGATTGAACCTATCTGCGATTTATGAGCTATCCCGTGGTAAATAAATATTACAACCCTTATAAGCAGGGGCGAGTATTACAAGTTCAAATGCAAATGCATCACCTACTTCTTCTGCTGATAAATATGTCAAATCAAAGTTATAGTGTAACCATTTTCCAATTAGTGAAGTTTTGTCCTGATATTCTTTTACCAATCCAACTTCCTGTATTTTCCGATAGCTATATTTCAAAGATAATAAAAATATAAATAATTATTATTGCTGTACTATAATTTTTCTCTTACCATGATTACGCCAGCGTGGCTCGGTGGTTAGAGCATTGGACTGCGGCTCGGAAGTCTGGAGTTCAAATCCCAGATCGATGCCTGGCGGGCGGCCTACCCAGTCGCTTTAAATAATTGGGTACCTGCATTCGAAAGAATAAGGGGTAATAATGCGGTTGTCACAACATGCTCACAACATCACCACGTGTCATGAATTTGACACGCGACAGCCGGGTGTGAGAGCGAGGATACGGAAGCTCTGACCTTCCGCCTTGCAGGCCAAGCTCCTTCATGGGGTGTTAGTGCCTCACCATTATTATTATGATTGTGCTAGGTGAAATCTGCATCCTATAATTTTGACGTCCGGAAATATTTCTGCGATACTCGAATGGATAGCTTGTTCAAAGTCAACTACTATGGTTTGAGGTTGTAAACAGAAACCAAGTTGCGTGCATTTTAAAATCAATGTTTGAAATAATTGTTTATATGTGGATTTCTGCTTGTTTTTTAATAAGCAAAACGCCACTGGAATGTATGTGTCGTTCTGGTACACATGAATCGTAAAGAGCTGCAGAAAGTACTTTGGACAATACTCAAATGTACCATCCATGTAAAAAACTTCTTGTTGACACATAAATTCCAAGCTACTTGTGCACGAAAATATAATAATTTCTGCATTATGATCGTTGGCCAACAAAAATTTCTCGCCCTTTGCGGTATGTATATCTAACGAATTTAAACATTCCTGAATTTCTTTGGAATTCTTGGGTAACTTTGGAAATTGTTTGCGCCTTTGCTTTCCCATATTATTTCTAATGTAAGTCATATCTTTATTAGTGAGACTTTCCAACATTTGTCCATGAAGAGATACTTCACGGTGTATAATTTTAGACGGTCTTTCATGTGTCGATTCTTCTGCTTTTCTCTTCACTTGATTGTTCACTTTTTGTCGGTTTAATACTTTTTCTGTCACTGATTCATGTTCATGTTCACCAATTTTTTTAGAAAATGCTTGAGTCATCACCAAGAGTGTACACTTTTGCTCTGCACGACTTTTTAATGCAACACCAACTTGTCTCTGCTGTTGTTTTCAATACACGATATTTATAAAATTTATAGTTTTCAAATAATATTAAAGGTTTTCCTTTTTCACTCAGCATTACTTCTAAGGTCATCTTGTTTACAGTAAAATCAACACTTTATGCAACCGAAGTAAACACAGGGCGACTTAGGAATAACTGAGACCTTTCTTAATTCTTATAATTATTTATAGGAAAAAAATTTTCAAGGGGGTGGTAACTTACGTTAAATGGTTGTTATTGGTTATCCTTATCGGAACTACTGCCAGTAGATTAACGTGAGTAATTTTTGGGTGTTATCATTAATGAGGGTGTTATCATTAATGACCTACTACACAGGTATGCGAATAATGCATTATTGGGTCAGACGGGAATTGAATTGAGGGATTAAGTACCTCAACAGTCCCTTGACGGGAATGGAAGTGTAGGATTATTTTTTTAATTGCTCTTGACGGGAATTGAAGTGCGCTCAATTATTCATATGTGGTTAATTATCATATGTGTAATTTATTCGGCGGATTTTGATTAGAGCATTTGATTCGCCGCGGATGTACTTAGGCCAACTAACTAGAGCATTTGTTTCGCGATTTAAGTTGCGGTTTTTTGGATCAAACAATTCAATCGATAATTTTAATTGGGTCAATTAAAAACAAAATGGCGCCTATAGTCGCGACACTTCTACTACAAATTGTCTACAGTTACGTTTCTTCCAGAATTCTTTAGGGGTTGAATCAGCCTCCCAACAACATCACTTGGTGCATTGCTGGCCGAAAATGGACCCTCTGGCTGACGTCCAATATAAACTTCAAGATTGGCCGTGTAATGCATTTTAGCATCGCATAGAGCAAATACTTTTATTTCATATTTGTTAGGCTTACTTGGAATATATTGACGGAGAAGGCATTTATCTCTGAAGGCTTCTAATTTCTTGTTAATCGTAACAAATTCATAACCACTATCCATTTTTAAAATTGGACACAAACCGATCAAAAAGTTGCCGAATTGGTGCTAATTTGTCTAAACGTCTCCTATCTTCACGATAACTTTTGTCATCAACCACAAATGTAGCAGGAACTTGGAACGTTTAATTGACATGGTAAGTCGAAATATTTCGATACGTCTGCCGTTGGTTGCCTACAGGTGTTTTAAAGTTAGGTGATTTGCTTTATATGTGCCAGCGATATATAAAAGTCCGATCAAGGCGCAAATTTTGTTTACAGTTGTAGATCTAGGGTCTCTCTCACTAGCGTAACCACTAGCCAAACATTCGATATACTTATTTGTGTTGGTTACGATAATCGACAAAATATTGTCATTTATACAGTAATTCCAAATTTCTAGAAGCGTCTTCAAATTTCGGGTGACGTTTTTAGGTCCCGGTAACTGATTAAATTTGATTTTTCCAATGTAATACGTTTGTTACATGGCGCTCCTGTTTGCCAAAGCGTTCCATCCTTTCCTTTTTAAACTAGTTCATTTCTATTTTCACCCCGCGAATAATCAATTTCCTCGTCATCAATTTCCTGTTCTGTCTCACTGCTACTTCTTTTCTCGACATTATCTTCTTCAACAGAACTTTTCTCGTCGTTGCCAATTTCGTCTACTTCATTCTCGTCTTCTATCAAACATTCTTTCATCAAACGTTGCAGCCTTTCCTGGTTCTGCTCGTAGGAACACATGCTCTAAAAGAAATTGAACATTTATAATGTGTTTGCTAAGAAAATAGACATAGTAATAAATATGAGATGTAGTATTCTGGCATTTTCGCAGCCTCCTGTTTTTAAATTTCGAAAAGCATTCAGAGCTCAATTGTGCTATCTCCAGAAAGTTTAATAATGCACGCTTTTATTTGCTATTTATCATTATTTATGTATTTTCATTATATTGAAACGTCAGTGATTATATTATGCTCAATAAACATTATTATTATTATTATGATAGGGCGCATGCGGAGTGACGGTACACATTTAGTACTTTGTTCATTATTGCATTTATTTTGAGCATCATCTACATTTTTAAATTTACTAATTTATGATTCTTTATGTATAAATATGTGTATCTCTAATTTTAGCGGTACTTACCGTTATAATAAAAATCTGTTAATAATGTAAACTAGAGTGCTTTATTAACCAGGCAAGCTTATCCCACTAGGTTTTGTGTCACAGGGATTTTAGCGCCAAGCTGTTGGCTGCGCTGACCGATAACCGTGCGTTCTGTCGTCTGTCAACCAAATAAGACTAGAAACCGTTGGAGTACGTACTGCTCGATCCAGACGAACAATGCATGCTGATTTCAATCTTGGTGCCTTCCATTACGATGCTAATTATAATTAGTCTTCATCCAAGTGTGGTTATTTAAATCTATATACAGTGTGTAGGTGTTGTTCTGTGCTGTCAACTGTATCTGTCAGTTCTATTGAGTTCTGTCACTCGTCACTGTTGTTTGAACTAAGTAAAGTTCTCTAGTTTGAACCACGTGCGTGTTAGTTAACAGTGTTTTATGTTTCGATTTTGTCTGCTTTCTTTTTATTTGTTTGAAAACCAATCCCTTTTAAGACGGTACAATTAAATTATATGATCGTTGTTTTTCCGACTTACCGTATGCTAATTGAAAAGTAACTAGAATTTGAATTTGCCGCCACTTCCAGTAACTCAAAATGGTGGACAAGCTTGCTCGTATAAATATAGTACATTAATGTAAACAGTAACGCACAAAGGCGCTTGAGGACTCTCACTCCGCAACGTCGTATAAACAAAACACGCTATCGTGTCAAGCTGCCCTTTCGTACTGAAGTGGAGTAGGTCCATTAAGAAGCTATATAGCAGTACAAGCCAATAGGCGCAGGGTTAAGAAAAATTCAAACAAAGTTTACGCATGCAGACAGAGTTCGCACGCTCCCGCTGATGGGTTAAGACATTTGGGCCTTGCGAAGCAATAGAGATAGTAATCGTGCGTGATTCCAAACAAATTCCTTAACAACGGTTGTTATGGTCGTTAACCTGTAGTGAACGCATGGTGTCGGCAGTTTTCTCGATTTATATCTTTTAATTTGCTTTTAAGGAAAAATAATGGTAATGTGAAATAGAAGAGGTAACGGCTAAGATAAATAAATTAGAAGTTACATTTTGTTTTCAACACATTCAAGACAATTATGATCTAGTAATGCTTTATACTGGTCTTCCAAACAAAGAAATTTTAATGGTCCTCTTGAATTTGTTCACTAAAGTAGAACGATCGTACTATTCCGGATGGAATGTTGAAAGGATCGAACCAGAAAATCAACAATTCATGATCCTGTACAAACTGCGTTTGAACACGCCATATAAGGACTTGGCACAACGATTTCACTGTTCCACGGCAACAGTGTCCAACATTTTTACAATGTGGTTCCATTTACTGTAAGAAATAATTTTTAAAACGTTAATGGCTAATGTACCATCTCGTATCGACAATGAAGCGTGTATTCCGTCTTGTTTTGAATTGTTTCCTAATACCAGGATGATAGTGGACTGCACAGAAGTTTTTTCAGAAAAACTAAGTTCGATATTGAAGCAGAGAGAATTATATTGTAGCTTTAAACGTAGGACTTGTTGGTGTAGCACCAAATGGAGTTGTGGCCTACCTGTCCGATTTATATCCAGGATTAATATCGGACAAGGTAATCGTAGGGCACTGTGGTATTTTAAAAGTTTTTGAAGAACGGGATTTAGTTAAAAGATAAAAGATTTTTGATCACAGATATTTTACCGGCCGGCGTATCTGTAAATACACAACAATTTTTACTGCAGCCACAATTTACTGAAGATCAAGTAATTCAAACAAGAAACATTGCAAGAGCCCGTATACATGTTGAACATGCTATAGGTAGAATTAAAGGGTATCATATACTGGACATACCTCGGAACCTTATACCTGTGTCAAATAAAATATGGAAAGTTTGTGCAGCACTGACAAATTTTCAGTACCCTTTCAAAAGAGGTTTACAATAAATCTAGCATTTTCTTTAGATTATACAATAAAATAAAAATACAATCGTTGTTTATAAGATTTTATTTATATTTTAATAATAAGAATACGATTAATTTTCCATATTTGTAATGTGATTCAGAAATTGATTGATATAAAAATTATAACATGAAAGTTATTTTGCCAATTTTCATCTTTTTCGATGGACTTAATAATAATTTCTGCTGGTATCCACACTACAAAGTAGCACTTCTTTTTATTTAAAATATACAACTGGCTCTGAATTTGATGAAAGTAATCATGGTTATTATTTACCTTGAACTTATCATTTTCTTTTTCATATCTAATGTTGTAGTTGTCATCACAACCTAATACTGCACTTAAATTAGAATTTCTGTATTTAAATGGACATTTTATTTCTATAATACTGTCCTCTCCAACAAGGCCATCTAGACTTGCTCCAATAAACCCACATGGATCCCACCATAAACCAGTTTTGGTGGCCGATAATCCAGTTGCTGTCGAAAATGCTTCAACGGCACATTTTTCGTTATCATGGCCCCACTGTATTGCCTTCACACCAGCAAGATGTTATGCTCCTGAAAAGAAATAGTATATTACACAAAAAGTTTAAAAAAGTAAAGTTTTACTAAACGAATATAGCTTGATTGAGTACGAGCGAGCGAAGAGAGCGATTAACTTAAAAAGCTATATAAGTTTAATAAAACTACTTTTCTTACGAAGTGTATATAATATTTTTTCGTATTTTGTATTAGTATTTATAAACAAACATTTATATAAAACCATTATACCACATGCCCATTACAAAGGGGGCTGTGGAAATTCAAACGCATGAATAATATGTTGGTAGTGCTGTAAGTCTATGTCAAATTCGAGGTTAGCAGGTTAGGTTTTCCGTCAGTTTTGACACAAACTGAGACAAAACCTAACCTGCTAACTTCGAATTTGACACAGAGCGACACAAAACCTAACCTGCTAACCTCGAATTTGACAGTGACATTGCTATATAGTAAAGTGACATTTCTATGCACCAAAGTGCCACTTTATTAACCTTTCAGAGATAACGTGCGGAGCGATACTCCGCACCTGTTTTCTCCTAAGTTAATAAGAAAAAAAAGGAGACTAGTATAATTAATGCAATTTTTTGTATTAATTTATTGTATTACATACAAAACTCAAGTTTACAATTCATATTCACCAAAAACAAAAAACAAATTGTTTAACAAAAACTTATAACTAGTTATAACATTACCTAAGTAGGAATTAAATTTTCAAAAAAACATTAGTCTTCAAATTGTTGACCTTCATTTGCGCAGCCTGACAAATATTTTCGGAATGTTCTAAACAAATGAATTTTCGGCACTTGAAACATTTAAACCGGGTGGGGCTATTTTTTTTCTGTCGCACTGAAAACATCTGCCTTTCTGGGCCTCAGGGTTAATTGGTTTTAAATCCTGCTGATCATTTATACCTAATATTTCCTTGAGAAGAATTCTAATATTTCGTGGGATCCGTTCATTTAACGCTCGTCGTCGTACGTGTTCATTTAGAAGTTCCATGCCAAGTGACTCTAAAAATATTCTTCGAGGTGTCTTATCCAGATACCCTGCATTACTTTTGAAAATAATAAATGAGTTGATGCCAGCTATATTCAAAGTGGTATAGAATATGACCATGGGCCATCGCCGGGTAGCTCTGGCACAATTATAAGCCTCACACATTTTATCTACTGTGTCAACACCTCCTTTTGTTCTATTGTAATCTAAAATGAGTTCAGGTTTTCCAGTTTCCTCGTCAATAGAATCGCTTTCGAAGTGCATTGTAGATAACAAAAGAACAATCTTATTTTTTTTTTTTTTGAATTTAAGAGCAAATCGTAGCTTTTTCTTGGAATCCAAACATGCTTGTTTTCTCCGGCCGAGGAACAGGCTGAGTGAACTCCAAAGGTAATTCCTTTCTGTTTTTCCTTATGGTTCCAAGAATTGTTAGTTGATGATCGGTAGAGAGTGTATTCGCCACAGCCATACTTGTAAAGAAATTGTCCATCGTCACGTTTCTTCTACTACCGGAAATTGGTTGACAAAGACGAGATAAAAGGGAGACATTATCTGTTTGCACTTTGAAGGGTCCAGGGGGTTGCTGCACAGTATAAATTTCCAATTTCGTTGTATAATACATTTTTGCGTCTACTAAAGAGTATATTTTGATGCCGTATCGATTTGGCTTATTGGGCATATAAACACGAAATCCACATTTTCCACGAAACGCTGCTAACATTTCGTCCACTGTTGTATATTCAGACAAGCTAAAGTATTTAGGTAAGTTGGAATTAAATGCATCAAATACTTCTCGAATTGGTGCCAACTTATCATGCCTCTGACGTTCCTCACGAGTAGTTTTATCGTCAAATCGAATATGACGTAATAGAAATTTGAACCTTTGAAGGGACATAGTGAGACGGAAAATCTCCATAGAGGTTCCATTCGTTCTAAACAAATCAGCCGCATTAACATAATTATTCTTTGATATTGCTGAAATATCCCAGACAGCACAAGTAGGTTCTATGAATGTGCTAAGAATATATATAGGGAATATTTAAATGTTATCAGAATGTTCTCAAATCATACCGATATGTTCTGAGAATGTTCTATGTACATTAAAAGTAGACTGTTTTGAATATTTTCAGAATGTTCATACAATATTACAGAGAATATTTTTAGCACATTCCCAGACAGCACAAGTAGGTTCTATGAATAATTTACGGAGAATATTTTTAGCACGTTCTTGAATCTGCAGTTGAAGCATTATTTAAATATAGGTATTCTACGAACATCTGCACTACATGTGATATTAAATCATAAAAATGTAATCAAAATAAGAGTGAATAAGTCATTGCGAACAATTTATTATTTACTGTACTACTTTAAATATAACACATCAGCTAGTAGTCTAGGTATTCATTATTTAACAATAAAATTAAATGACGCAATTATTCGTTTCCTTTTTTCTGTTCACGCTCTTTGGCTTTTACCAGCCACATTTTAATAGCAGCTTCTACATCGGCTGTTGTAGTATTCTTATGAATTTTTTCTACTGCACCTAAAATACAATTTCTTTGTCAGTTTCAATGATTAAGAAAATGATTGAGAGCTGTTTAAACTACAACTATTACAAAACACTTGCACTTGAATTAAAATCTTCGCTAAAAAACGCAGCTAATTTACTCTGAAGTTGAGCTGTTACGCAGTTCATATCATAACATACAAGAACAAAAAAATAGAATCACAACTTTTCGTTAGTAAGCATTTTGTACAAACTCAGTGACTACTTTAGTAAGTTTACTATTATTTCATGTGCCAAAAAAATTCATGCAATTTATTTATTTTTATATAGAATGTATAAGAGAATAGAAATGTTATAATTAATGTCCTAAAAAAACTTACCTATTATAACACGTGAAATGGAGAGAACCGAAAAGTTTGCTTTTGCTTTGAACCCAATCCAGCTGTACTGCATTCCCAGCGTGTTAGAGAATAATTTTGTCATTATCCTCTTTACCATCACTTTGCAATTTGAGCCACCAGTTTTAGCAAGTTCATTCACCTGAGAATAAAAACCATTTATGAATTATGTTTAAAGTTTAAAGAATTTTGTAATCTTACAAATTGTAGCTCTGTGCTCTATTTTGCCTAACAGAATTAACATCCTCCAAAATTTGATCCAGTTTACAATTTATAAGGCTAAATTGCCTCTAAACTTGTCTTTTAAATGCATCGTCTGCAAAACAATAACTTAAACAGATATATGAACAGTGTACTACTAATTACCTGAGAGATTTGAGTTTGCTCCACTTGGCGTAATAAATTGCGTTGATTCTACAGCATGTTCTTCAGCTCTATCTATTGAACACTTGCTTATTATATAAAATAAATGCTTAGAAACCCAAGTACCTGCAGTAGATGTTTTATTGCGCTGATGCACAATTTTCGAGGAACTACTTGCAGGAAAGTCTAAAATTATATCATTAGTAGATAGTAATATTTGACAGAATAGGAAACACATGGGCAACCATCAATGCAATACTGAAATTACCTGAGAGATTCGAGTTTGCTCGACTTGGCGTAATAAATTGCGTTGATTCTACAGCATGTTCTTCAGCTCTATCTAAAATTCCACTTGCTTATTATATAAAATAAATGCTTAGAAACCCAAGTACCTGCACAACACAAACACACCGCCTCGTTCTCGCACTTAGTGCCACTGTGGCCGAATCTGCCGCAATTGAAATTGCGCCAAGGCTCTCAACCATACTTCCCGAATACGGATTTTGTTTTCAAAAGTAAGACTGGTGTCATTAATAACGACAGATCAATAAAAAAACCAATTAGAGCAGGCGTGAAATTGAATTATTTTGAACTGGTACTTTAGCCACATCCACAGAATGACATTTTATAACGTTTGTAATTTGACATTTTTATTGTAAACAAAGTTTATAACCTTAAATTGAAACTGCAGCAAAAAAATGAACAAACATTTAATTTACGATATTGAAATTTACATAAACCTATAGGATATGTTGAAAATGTTGTCCATTTACGTCTAAACATAAACGAATTCTTCTTTGCAATCCAGCAAAAACATTGTGTAACTTTTGAGGTGAGTTGTTGATTTCTTCACACTTTTCTGTTATGCGATTTCTCAGTTCTTACAGATTATGAATCGGCGTTGAATAAATTGAATTTTTAATGTAAGGCCATATAAAAAAATCACATATGTTCAAATCGCAAGACCTAGTTGGATATGGGATTTCAGCGTTCCTGCGTATTATTCTGTTATCGAAAAATTCTACAAGATATCGGAGTGTTTCCGTGGTGGTATGTGCTGTAGCACCATCTTGTTGTAGCTGATTGATGAATTGGTCGAGTATAATAATAATTTAATAATAATAATTTATTAAACAATATTAACAATTTATTAAACAATATTAACAATAACAATATCAACAGCATTAATAATTTTAACAATATACAAGCAGACATACAAGAATCCAAATAATGATTAACAGATCAAAACGTAATTTACAAATATGTAGTAAGTCGCATTTAACAAAGTAGTTCATAAATGTACAATTAAACTTAATACAAGCATTTAATTGTTTGATTGTTTAATCTCAAGGATAAATTCAAATCGGGTTTTTTCAAAAACCGTCTTTGTTCTACCATTTCACCTTGATGGGTAAGAGAAAACTAGATAAATAACAACCTGCCTAATTTCTAAAGTAATTTTAATTATTTACATAAACTAAACTTAAAGTATTCGCAAAGCATGAACTAGAATTAAATGTATTATGAGAATCGACATTGAACAAAGAGAGTTAGAATTTACTTGTTTTTAAATAATATAATAAAAAACCAGTAGAAGGCAATGATCAAGAGTTGGATAATAGGTTACATGGTAATGCATATTTAAATTTGTTAACTGAATAACCCTTAAGAGATTCCTTGATATTATTGTACATGGTGTATATCTGATAAGAAAAAGATCTCTCAAAGAGAGAAGTTTTGTGTTGTGGAGGAGAAATTAGCCCCCTAAATCTAGTTGATACATTATGGATGTCAGTACGAAACGTGATCTTATTGTACAGGTACGGAGGAGTTTTCTCTGATAATATTTTGTGATACAGACATAGACATTGTAATTTACGTTTATTTTGCATTGATAACCAACCACATTCGGCTAATTTATGTGAAATATGTTGAAACTTTTTAATTCCATAAATAAACCTTAGACAGGAATTTTGAAGTTTTTGTATACGAGTAGAGGTAGCTACATCTCATCTCATCCCGACATCGTGCAGCAGTGAGTGTCTTCAACAAAAAAAAAAAAAATGGGACCCACCAATCTTCTTCGACAAATTCCAACCCAAACACCAACTTTTTGAGGATGCAATGGTTGTTCAACAAAAAAATGAGGGTTTTCACTTGACCACCACCTCATATTCTGTGAATTGACATATCCAGAAAGATAAAACCAGGCCTCGTCAGAAAAAAATACAGTGTTCAGAGCTGCTTCAATGTTGAGATTATTTTGAAACCAATTGCAGAATTCTATTCGTCTTGGAGGGTCTATTGGTAAAAGTTCATGAAAACATTGCAGTTTATATGCATGACGGTTTAAATCTTTTTTTTTAAGATTGTTCGAGTTGTGCCATAAGATAAATTTATTTGTTGAGCCAATACTCGAATGGAAGTTTTTGGCTGTCATCCATAATCTGCCGGGCGGCTTCAATCGTTGCTTCTGTTCGTCTAAGCGGCCGTCCACTTCCACTTTTACGAGCGACAATACCACTTTCTCTAAATAACTGCACAGATTTAGTTACAACGTCGCGAAAATAATTGTAATATAACACTAAATCGGGGTATTTTTCAGGAAAATCAGTCATGCAGTAATGAAGTGAATATTGCCACTCTCCATTTATTCTTACGCCAGTTCGAAAGAAACATTCAATAGCTTTCGCTTTTTGTTGTGTAGTGAATACCATTTTTTCAAACTTGAAATTTTTTCACCAAATAAAAAACTTTAAAAAATTTGACAAGAGCGTTCAGTTTGAAATTTTCATGTCAGAAATGTCATTCTCTGGATGTGACTAAAGTATCAATTCAAAATAATTCAATTTCACAGCCTGCCCTAATTGGTTTTTTATTGATCTCTCTGTACATTTATTGTAAACCCCTTTGTAGTAAGCCCAGAGCATCTCAATTGCATTATGACAGTGGCAGGGTGCCAGTCTTAGTACTTCAATATTATGTTCTTTGTGAAGCTCATCAACAAAATATACCCTCTGGTTATTCTCCAGCAGAGTATGAACTTTCAACCAGAGAGCAACTTTAGTTTCAGATTCATTAAATTCAACATTATGCTCTTTAATAAAATTTGTTTTTCTTTTTAAGCACTGAATGATGCGGAGCGTTGTCCATTATTAGTACATTGTTCCCAGGCAATTTTTCCATTGCTGACACACAGTTGATTACCAATTATGAAATTTTTCAGAATTCATTGACTTATGGTCGTCTTTGCCAGTGCTTTTACTATTAAATAGTAGAGAAAAACCTTCCAAAAAAAACCCTTTATAGCCTGCGGAAAAACTATAAAACGGCCTCCCTCATTTTTTACTTTAAGGTTAAGTAGTTTTTTATGATCTTCCTTAATGCATCTATGAATTTCTGATCTATTTTTATAAATCCATGTCTCATCCAAAAAGACACATCTCCAGAATTTTTTAATTTAAGGTATCGTCTTAGAAATTTGATTTTTAAAGCTGTAACGTAAGATTTTGCATCAATATTTTTCTTGTGTCAATTTTTCTAAATTTGAAACCCATATCCCAAATAATCTTGTGCAGCAAACTTCTTGACCCCGTAAATTCTAATTCAGTTTTTGCATAGGTAATATAGAAGATCATTAAGGCTGAAAACACACGAAGCGGTTCACGCCGAGTCTGCGGCCGACTCGGCGGCCGCCTGTGATATAAAACACACGCGTCGGCGCCCAGTCGGCAGCCGATTCGGCGGCCGCCTCGATAAGACACACGAGTCGGCTAAAAATTCGCCGCGATAAACATAACGATGACATGTTGCCAGAATTCCTATTGAAGACAATGGATTCGTTTTCGTTTTATTTTATTTGCATAATCAACATGCTGCGTGTCCCATATGGCTGGTCTTGCATGGATTTCCATTATTAATTTTTCGGTTTCGACATTGGAACACATATTTACCACTACAATTAAATTAGTACATATATAACCTTCAAAACAAATGATCAGTCAGATACTACTCATCTAAGTAAAATATTTTCATATATGACAAAGATATTTGACAACTGCGCCTGATACTCACCGCTTTGAAACCGCTTTTCGTGTGTATATTGTCATAAGATAGCACAGACTTGCAGGTACGCTCGAAGCGATAAGAAAACCGCGCTCGGCACTTGTTCTGCATGAGCGTACGGTCGGCGTACGCGCGGCGTACACGTGGCCTACTCGCGGCCTACGCGCGGTATACGCGCAGCGTACGCGCTACATGACGCAGCGTGTGTTTTGTCCGCTTTAAATACATGGAGTCGGCGGCCGAGTCGGCTGCCGACTCGGCGTGAACCGCTTCGTGTGTTTTCAGCCTAAGACTAAAATGCGTTCTTGCTCCCTTTTGCTTTTTGCTGGTTTTTGAATCATGTAAATTGTCCTTATTTTTAAACACATTATAAGTTATGATATGTTTTTCGGACTTTTTCCACTGTCTAGGGTGTAAATCACACAACGTTTCGGGAGTTTTGATCTACTCCCGTCTTCATGAAGAAGTGGAAAAAGTCCGAAAAACATATCATAATAGACCACTGCCAAAAAATGACATTCAGAGAACACATTATAAGTTGCCGTTCTACAGCTCTGTAAATTAAAATTGTTAAACAAAGTTCAAAAAATAAAAAGTTCTATGTACATGAAAAGCTCTTGCTACTCTTTCGTAAACTTCTTCTTCTGGCAGGTTAGGCTGCAGATCTAACAGTTCCTTTGCACACTTCAGAATTGCTTTTTTTTACATTTAATTTTAAAAGATTCCGTTTTTGCGTATTCATGTGCGAAAAAGAAACGCTAGCAATTTAATTTTAAATGTCAAAATGACACAAGTCGTTTACAGAACCACCTGACGAAAATAAATTTTCTAATAATTTAAAAAAGCAGTTTTGCCAATTTTATCTTAGCCTTGAAAATTTTTATAGGCAAAAAACGTACTTTAGCAGATGTTTTCAGATCTACGTGGACCGGTACGCCTATTTCTACACTATACTATTGTGCAGAGCAGGCCGTGCACCGCGTCCACCACTACGCTCTGTACTGGAATACAGACATCGCTGTGCTCTGAAAACTAGTATACTATGTAATCATCGAAGGGGGCGCTATTTCCTACAAATTTTACAGTGACTATACAGGGTGTTTCGGAATTGCACGGCACTATTTTAGGGATGTGTTCTCCAGCACGAAATAAACAAAAAAGTTTATACAAACATGGAACCTAAACGGCTTCGTTTTCAAGATACAAGATGTTGAAGTTAAACAAAAATTTATGTATTTTTTCAAAAATCTGGAAAACGCCTTGTAGCATTCTAATGAAACTTGGTGTAGGTTAGTATTTCATAAAGTGGCATTGTTTGGCCAAAATAAATCTAGTTTATTTCCACCAGTGGCGCGCATCGGAGCCACCTCAGTTGCCTTATTTTAGAAAAATCTGGCACGCCACTGTTTTTTGTAGCTTCATCCATTGAAACTATACAAAAGATGTATCGTTTATTTTATTGATAGAATAAACCTTTTTCGAGAAAAGCGGAAAAATCTGTAACAGAAATTTCGTTCATTGGACGTTAATGGGACATAAACGGCTTCGTTTTTAAAATACAGTTTAAAGAAATTTTTTAAAAATATTTAATGAACAATCAACTTTTTGCTAAAAACAGAGGTGTACCAGATTTTTCTAAAATAAGGATGAAATACTAACCTACACCAAGTTTCATTAGAATACCCCCAGTCGTTTTCCAAATTTTTGAAAAAAAAATTGTTTAAACTTTAACATCCTGTATCTTGAAAACGATGCCGTGTAGGTCCTATGTTTGTATGAACTTTTTTGTTTATTTCGTGATGGAGAACACATCCCTAAAATAGTGCCGTGCAATTCCGAAACACCCTGGTGCTTTATGTGCTTGTATCTGGCATTTTTAAAAATTTTCAAGTGACAGACAGCTTCTCCCTCACCTGCGGTAATCGTAAATTTACGGAACATACCATTTTTTAAATGTGGTATATTGACAATCGCTATATGTTCCATGCGTTGAACATTATTCACCATCATGTCACACAGTTCCTGCGAACGACAAGCGCCTGCTATTCCCATTATCATAACTATCTTCACCAAGAGGAAATTACTATCGTCAGCCTCGACTAAAAATCTATTTATTTCTTCACAGGTGAAAACATTCGATGTTTTGGGTTTATACCCATAATTTTTTCTTTTTAAAAAAGCCCCGAGTTTTGAAAATTTGGAAATATCCATATCGTCTTCAATAAACAGTGTTGACTTAACATCGAGTATTTGCACCACAAACTTGCTGGCGACTTAAATACATTGCTTTTCTCCATTAAATATCCATTGTTATTTCCGATATTGCAGTAGAATTCTTTCTCATGCACCACTCTTTAAAACATTTATATGCAGTTTGATAACGTACCTTTGACTTCTCCGACAGGAAGAAGGCACATGCAGCATTTGCAGCTTCCTCAATTTCCATTTCTAGTCCGTTTTCGTCGAAAAATTAAGAATACAACTTTTGACAAGGCACTGTTTGAAAAACTGACAGATGAAAACCTTAGTAACCAAAGGCAAACCGATATTTTATTGAAATTACAAACATTACAAATTAAATGTATCACTTATAATTACACGAGAGCTTTTTTTATCGAAGTAAACTTTTTGATAAAAATTTCGTTGCTTGGCAATTTAACGAAAAAAAAAACTGCCTTTGAAAAAATTACGAGACCGATCGAACAAAGCTTGCAACCTGTAAATAAAAAAAATCCTTACAACTGCCGCGACGGGACGACTACGGTAATGAGCCGGCGAAGGAGCGAGATTGGTGGGGACTGCTTATGTCATCTTCGCTGCGCTGGGGTTCCTGGCCTTTGTATCGCACTATGGGGTGCGTGTCAGAGAAATCGCTGGAGGTTGGGGCCGGATGTTTCTAAGTCCGTGGAAGTTGGCTGTGGTTCGCACAATGGAGTGCGTTCAGAGAAATCGCGGAAGAATGTGTGCTGCAGATCGAGTGTTGAAGACCGAATGCCAAGAACGAATTGCCCTCTCTGAAAACCTCCCGTGTTTACGAAGGGCGCAGTCCTTTGTTGTGAACTTCCTGGACCCTCATTGGCCCGACGAGAAGGGATGACTTTTTTCCTTGTATTTTGTAATTCCGCGGTTAAGTCCGCGACGCATTTAATTAGCGACTTGATTGGTGTCGCAATGGCTGGCCTCTGAAATGTCGATTCCAATTATCCCCATTTGCTAGGTTTTGGCGGCCGCAAATTATAATACGAATTTCTTTCCCCGGGCTCTACGTGTGAAATTGCCTAAGTATGTGTGTTTGTATTTTTACTGGCATTTCCTAACCGTGTGCGCTTCAAAGTTCTCCTTGCTTCTATTGTTTGCGCGTTGAATTTATCTGTCTTTTGAAACTAAATAATCTTGCATTGGATTTTTCCTACCAGTAATTTAAATTTTAATTTGTAATATTGCTACATTAGCCTGATGTATGTGGTCTTTGTTCCCAATATCCGTTAGAAAACGCGTCTTTGTTAAGGCCTCGGCTTGCTTTGAATTTCTGTCGCTTCCTGGGCAAATGTCGCCCGTATGCCGAGCCGCGGCGATTTCTGTGACTGAGGAAAAACATTGTAGTCCTTGGCTTGTTCCCTTGTCAGCGACTTGGGAGTAATTTTATTGGCTGGCGGCTAATTCTTTCTTTTGATATCATATATGTGTAGTTTCGTTGGGGCACACTATTGATTAGGAGCGTTTTTGTAAATTAAATCATAGGTTTCGATTGCGGCGGGTTTGGGCTGCGTTCACGGGATCAGCGCGGCGGTCCCGTTCAATGATGTTTTATTGGGGTTGTGCCGCTGCACTTTTGAACTGGCTTGCTGGTTGTAATTTTTATTATTTTATTTCTGCAGACGTTTTTGAAATTTGTGTAGGATCGGGGCGTTTCGGTACACAGATGTTCTTTGTTTCGCCGCCGTCTATTTGGCGACATAAATTTCATTTGTTAACACGATCTGTTCACCGATTCATATTAAGTTCTAATGGAAAAAATAGGACCTTCTGGAAATTTTATCGAAAATAAGTCTACAGTTCTCTAGCACAAGCTGATACTATGTTAACATTTCAATTTTTTTGTCTTTGCTGTACATGATTGTATTAAAGAATTACAATTTTATGGGTAACTTAACAAATAAAAACTAATTACTATTAATTTGACATTAAATAACTTGATTACTGTTTTCACCACAAACTATTCTTTTAAAACAGTAGAAGGTTAGATTTGAAGTTTAGTGTATAGTTGGTTGTCTATAGATTGCAATAGAACAATGCATTGGCACGTTTTTTTATAAAAGTATACATAGCTCGTATGTATACTAAAAAAAAACATTCGCTGTATTGTGTTCCGCTACAAAAGTTGCCAGATACACATCAGCTGTTTTAGTTGTCCCCTCAAGACCATTGAACTTCTTAAAACTGGCCATACTACTCAAAGTTTGTTGTTTTTTTTTGTATTTTTAGTTAATTTTACAGCACTTTTTTATGTCGTAAAAGGATTGCTTGTCCAGTGGAACTAATATTAATGTTTTTATTGCAGACTAGACAAAATGCTTCATTAATTGTCATCCCCTGCTTTTACCCATCCCTTAAATACTTCTTTGGATTGCCAGTTTTTTTATATTTCTGGGAGTATTTCATGCCCTTTATTGAACGTTGTTCCATGAATGTACCTTCTCCACCAGATAAATAATCAGTCTCGGTGTCAGTGTATTTTTTTTCTCGTTAATTTCGAATGAGATTCAAAAACCAGACACAGTGCTGAATTTCCCTTTGAATGGCCTTTCCAATGATGTGCCACTTAGCATACCGTCTTATTAAAAAAAGTGTCGGTGACGTCACCGACAGAAGTCACGTGAGCCATTAGTGCAACCAATAGGCTATAAATATCCGCTACAATCAAAATCGATTGACGAGTTTCGACATATCAGTGACAAGTGTCAGAATATGGAGATATTGAATTTATTCCATTTCGCTGATACACACTGTATATATAAAGATTTAGTACATGCTACCTGAAACATGATGGAAGCACCGTCGCCGATGCCGTAGCAAATTATAGGCGCTTTCCTTTCATCCATGGGAGCAGCTCGGAGCGGCTCCAAACTCTCGCGCACCTCGTTCCTTTCACAAGGGCGTTTAACCTCGGAGTCGCTCTGGGCTTATTTCCCCTTTCCTCTCAAGGACCAGCTCGTTGGTCGGGGCGCGTAGCCACAGCCAGCCAGCATGCCATACTTTTAATTTTTAAAAGGCGCGAAGGCGAAATCATTTGAGGTTAGGTGCAACTTCTCCCTGGTTTTAGGTGCTATGCTAAATTTTTTGAAGAAAAAATGTCATCATTGGAATAAAGCCTCATTTTTGCGCATGAACAGAACTTTTAGCTATAGGAATGTTAATTTTTTTGTAATTGTTAGGATTTTGAATTTGTTAAATTTTATATAACTAAGTTATTAATTAAACATTTTATTAAACGCTTACCATTCCTACATCTAAATTTGTTTCATTTTCTAAAGCAGTTGCTATTAGGAAAACAAAGACTGATAGAAGAAGACAATTCACTTGTGATATTGTAGTAAAATAGTGGGTGCATAGATTAAATTTTTCAGTATACTATAAGTTCTTAAAGTGTTGGAATATTTTTGGTTATAATAAAAAATGAAAATGAATTTCAGCCAGTTTTTGTTACTGTTCAGCACCAAACAAAAATTTCTCAAAATAACGTTTTAAGGTTATGTGACTGTTTAAAACTTTTGGCGCGCGCTAGATGTGCGCTATGCCGCTAAATCGCGTTCCATTCACGAGCAGCACCGAGCGACTCGGGCTTCTAGCCGTCGGGGTTTGATGCACGCGAAAGGAAAGCAGCTTATTTAAAGAGTTTCATATAATATTGACCATATTATTGGATACGATCGAATTAAGCTTAAAAACCGAGGAGTCAACCAGTGTTAATTGTTAAAACTTTTTAGTAATTAGAAAGTGTAATGTCCGGAGTGTTATTTAAAAAACCGCCGAAATTAGAATGAAAACAGAAGATTTAAAACTGAAAACAGGACAACAGTAGAAATCAGCTAAAAGCAGTAGATTTACTGTTCAAACAGGAGATCTGTCAGCACTGTCACACTACTTTGTGCTGCTTGGAACACATATGACCGACAGAACAATTGTACTACAACTGTTGAGTGAAATTTCCATGAATGCGTATAAAATCGACCGCTCACTTAAGGTACAGTCGGCGCCTTAGAAATCGGGACACTTAATATGTTGTGTTGTAATATTTGATTTATTATTATTATTTTGTATTATTGGAATGTTACTATCAACTAAAGGACAAAATATTTGAATAATTACTTAACAATTAAAACCATAACAATTGCAAAATTCCAGTTTATACACCTAGAAATACATACAAATGTATCATAGTATTGAGTAAGGCGCCGACCGTACGTTTCTTATGAAGCGGCGGACGCACGCGGCTGACGGACTGAGTCTGACGCATATGATCGACGCAGGTTTTGTGTTTTCTCTCGCGCGTCAGTTGTGTGCGATCTTTGCAGAGCCATAACTACACCTGTTTGCGCCTGTGGCAGGTTATCAATTTGCGCCCCATATCCAAGGTGAAGAAAATGTTGATTTTTAAATTTTTTTATTTAAACAAAAAAGTAACTTTTTGAGGCTTTCACGGCCATTGTCATTAAGTAACAAACGACTTCCGGGATTGGACCGTGTCATGATTGAGATCGAAGAACTCAACGTTTCGCCCACTTTCGTAAGGGGCTTCATCAGGAGAAAAAAGCAAAAGAGCACGGTAACTCAACGTGTTAACCACGCCCGAGGCGAAACTCTTTGCATGAAAGGGACAGAAGAGCACGGTAACTCAACGTGTGAACCACGTCAGAGGCGAAACTCGACTGACTATCGGAAGAAGAAAGACGAGAATTTATAGGCTTAGGAATTAGCACTTTCCACATAGAAGGGAGGGGAAAGCCTTCGTCCCGATTGAGATTATTAGGGTGTTTGCAAATCTCAATGGCTTCGCGAATCTTTCTGCTAAAGAAGAATGCAAAAGCTACACCACCCGGGACCATTGGCACCATTATCATATGATTGCCCTCTAATATTTATTATGTCTAATCCATCAGCAGTCAGCTTTTGTTCGGTTTCTTTGGCAACCCCTTCACTTTTTTCACTTATATTAATAAAGTTAATGAAACTCTCTTCTATAGTGCACTTTCTATTACTGTCAACATTAACATAGCGGATTATCTGAACCATTTGTTCTTGATGAGAAACATCTGTGGTGCAGTCAAACATAATTAAAAAATATTTTGCTTGCTTAATATTTTCAATAATATGGCGTCTGACTTTTTTAGCTGCTAAACCAATGAGCTCGTTTTGTATCGCTGGTGAAAAGTAAGATATTTGACCTCTAATAATAGGATCATAGTGGCTGATCAACTCGATTGTATTTAAAAACTTTCTGCAATTAGGATGGCCAATAACTTCAGAGGTCCCTCTAAGTGCATCGTTGTTTTTTATACAATGCATCAAGTATTACCTTTAAGATGTGTCTCCATTTATGTTTTTCTTTCTGCATAGTTTGTAGCAAGTCATCATCGATAAACGCACCTTCATTTAACTTTTTTCAAATGCCCTCAACCGTATACAGTGAAAATTGAGATGGAGTGTCGATCGAGGATACGACCCGACGCATCCACGCATAGTGCAAGTTTTGTAAATGAATTATTATAGGAGTATCACAAATAGGTTGCATTGAGGTATTGTGTTATTCTGGATTAAATTTAGATGATAAATTCAGAGTTGAAGAACGTGGTTCTTAAAGATTAACACTAAAGTAAAACAAGATAATTCACAACGCATTCTAAAGAAAGAAACAATTTATTCTGTACAAATTAAATCATAGAAAAAAGAGGCAAACCAAAGTAAAACTATTTTTAATTAAACCAACAAAATATAGAAAGTTTAAATTAGCTGGTGTTCAAAAAGTCCGCCTTCTTGCACTAAGCAATAACCTAAGCGATCATAAAAACTTCGCCGCACATTAGCCTACATATTAGGGCTAATACTCTCAAACCCCTCTTCAATTTTTAACCTCAGTTCTTCCAAATTGTTGGCTCTATTATCCTGAAAACCATAAATTTTTATGTAGTCCCATAGGAAGTAATCATTCGGAGAGAGATCTGGAGATCTAGCTGGCCACAAAATGGTTCCTCGTCCACTCAACAATCTATTTGGGAATATACTGTCCAGATATTCTTGAACTAAAACAGTGTTGTGAGCGGGGCAGCCATCCTGCTGGGACCACAGTTCATTAAATCTTTCACCCGCTATACGTCGAATTTCTGGAATGATTTGCTGTTGCAGTAGGTCAAGGTATTTAGGACCGGTTGGAGTTCCATCAATAAAAAATGGACTGATCATGTTCACACTCAGCATTCCTCCCCAAACATTTAATTTTTGGGGGTACTGGGTCCGGAATTCAAAATACCTAGGCAGGTTATCTCGCGACCAGTAACGCACATTTTGTGGGTTATGGCGACCATGCACTGGAAATGTTCATTCATCGGTGAAAATGATTTTTCCGGAGGAAGTTTTCGTTATTATTCGCCATTTCTATTAGATTTTCACAAAATTCCATACGTCTAAAATTATAATCGAGAAGAATTTCGTGGGTCCTTTGCAGCTTGTAGGACCGATAACCATTTTTCCGTAAAATAACTCTAACAGTGGAAGCGCCTAAATCTACTACTTCAGCAATTTGCTTGAGGGAATAATCTGGATTGTCATTAGCGGTAGTACAAACCATCAGTTCCTTTAAAGCCCTGACCTCGTTGGGAGCACTAGCCCTTTTGTCAATTTGGGGAGAAAAACATCCAAATTTTTCAAAATTTGAAATAATTCTGTGCAATGTTGATAATGATGGAGAATGCCTATTTTCAAATGCTCTTGTGAACGAATTTTGAATTTCTCGGAACGTTTGACCCTGATAATACCATTTTATAACTTGAACTTTTTCGGGTACTTCATAGTTATCCATTTTAAAAAAGAAATTATAGCAGATATTATCTGTTGACAGAATTTAGTGAAATGTCAACGTCAAATTCTCGGCATTTGTAAATTCGACATATCGTCTGCCATGTTCGTAGTAAAGAAGATCTCTCTGTATAATTTTTCCTATGATTTACAGAATTTTCATGACGAGGCAACTACTTTCGTTGCTAAAAAGTACGCATGGGAAACAAAACGGCGAATCTAGCTGCTTGCAGTATGTAATCCAATTGCTTGCAATTCGTTCCCCGTGTAGTAAGAAAACCTTCGGAATTAAGTATTTATTCGACTAAAAACTACAGTACACAAGTTGTGTCAAGCTGACAATAAACAAGTGACAAAAGGAACAGCAATCTAAATTCTAACATACCACATTCACCCCTCCCTATTTAATAACGCTGGTAATCTTCTAAATATTTTGGCGATCGTCTTGTTCTGCTTGATTTATGCAAACTTTCTGTATGATCATTATCATCGCAATTTTCATTGTCTTCATGAACAAGGTCGGAAATATTAGCTTCTATTTCATTATGAGGAGTGGTAATTTCTTTTAGTAAAGTAACATCGCCTCGTGGAGCCAAATGCTTTAACGAAACTGTAGATTCCCGTCCATCTTGACGGCGGATCAAGGCGTATTGTGGATTTGCTTCAATTAATTCAGCTTCCTCTACAAAAGGGTCATATTTATTTCTTACATGGTTTTTTTAGTAAGACCGGGCCTGGTGACAAAAGAAATGAAGGAATGGAATTTCCAAAAGTTGATTTTCGTTGGTGTTGAAACATCCTCTCATGAGGCGTACAGTTAGTTGCAGTAGAGAGAAGGGAACGGACTGAATGAAGGGCTTCTCCTAGTACTTCCTCCCATTGAGTTATTTTTAATCGTCGGGATTTTAGAGCTAACGAAATCGTTTGCCAAATTATTCCATTATACCTTTCGACTTGACCGTTTCCCTCAGGATTATATGGAGTAGTACGACTTGTAGCAATACCTCTATCATGCAAATATGATTTTAACTCCTTGGACATAAATGATGGTCCTTGATCAGAATGAATATAGCGGGGCATTCCAAATATGGAAAAAAGTTGATTGAGAGACTTGATAATCGAAGTAGAAGTCATGTCAGAACAAGCAATTGCAAAAGGAAAGCGTGAGTATTCGTCAACGATTGTTAATAGGTATGTTGAAACACAACACAAAATGATTGTTCTAATAAATGATCGTGGATTGGTTAATGAATATGAACAAACACTTTAATTAAACGGATTTATTATCCCTTCTTAAACATGTGTCATACATTAAAAACTGTCGTTATTATTCTGTCAAAACATTGCTTAGTAACTAACTTTTCGCGGCAACTCTACTAATAATTATAATTTAACATCCTCCCACCTAGAGTTGACGTGAAATTTCGAAAAACTTGTTACAAAAACAAAATTACAATACAAACATTTTGCTTTTTAATTTAAGTATCGTGCAGGGGGAATTATTTTTCTTCCTCTCCTGTTTACGGTTGGCAGGGATTCTGCTGCTTCCTCGTCGTACGCTGCCTCTTCATTTCCATCTTGCGCATCTGATTCTTCAACATCTATCTCAGTACGATTATTTCTAGTATGTTCACTAGATTCTTCTCCGTCTTGTGTATATGAATGGTCTTCGTAAATCTCTAGTCTGTAGACTCTTAGAACTGGTCTTAACAACTGACCCTTTTCAGTCTGCAACTTAACCACACGACATACTTTATCTTTTCCAGGTATAATTTTAACACTTTGGCTAAAGGCCATTCTAACCGTTTTTGTATATCGTTACCAACCAAAACTATTTCTCCAACTTTCAGTTCTGCTGTCGCTTTGCGGTGTGTATTCTTCTCTATTCAAGCACCTAAATACTCAATGCGAAAACGTCTCCGTAAGTCTTCTTTTAACTTCAATAAATAGCGTAACCGGTTATTTAAATGTTCTCTGTCCGTTCGATCTAGATCGGCGGTTCCAACTTCCGTAACTTCCTGCAGAAACATGCTTGGTGTTAGTGGTGCAACTGTAGGATCGCTATCTAACATGTACGTTATTGGTCGATTATTATTAATTATCGATTCACATTCACATATTATAGTAGAAAGTTCTTCGTGTGTTACACAAGCTCTTCATAATACTCGTTTCAATAAATCCTTTATGATTCGTACTAGACGTTCCCAAAATCCGCCCCACCATGGTGCTGCCGGGGGATTGAATCTCCATTCAATTTTTCTTATGGTGGAGAAGGCTTCTATTTCTTGCCAGTTGATAGTTGACAACATATTTGCTGTTCCTACAAAATTTGTTCCATTGTCGCTATATATTTTCGTGGGTCGACCTCTTCTTGCTATGAAACGTCGTAAAGCTTGTATAAATGCAGTAGTTGATAGACTCGAGACTATCTCTAAATGTATTGCTCTGTAGACGGCACACGTATATAGACAAATCCACACTTTATTTTTTCTTTTTAAATACAATGGTCCGGCATAATCTACGCCGATTATTTCAAAAGTTTTAGCATCTCTAATTCTATCTATTGGTAATGGGCATGGAATAGTTTCTACGTGCTTTTCTGTAAATCTTTTACACGTCACACATTTCTTTATCACATTATTGATAGATTTTCTGCCCTTTGTGATCCAATATTCTTCTCTTAAGTTGTTCAGCAATATTCGTACACCAGCATGCTTTAGTTTCTTATGTTTTTCTCTTATTAACATTTTCACTACTGGATGCTGATCAGGTAAGACGATTGGATACTTGAAGTTTTTGCTGTCTTCTCGTAAAGTTATTCTTGTAGTGACTCTGATGATACCCTCTTGATCGTAGAATGTGTTTAGAGAATTAATATCTTTCAAATCATTTCCGTACCATTCAGTTTGAATTAATTTCATCAGTTTTTTGCTCAATATTTTATCTATATGGTAATTCATTACAGCATTTAACAAGAATGGGCTGCTTGATATCCCAAAAACTACACGACAATGTCTGTAAATTATGATCTCATCATCTTCATTCCACCATAAAAATTTTAAGAATTTGCGATCTTCTTCATTGACGCTTATTTGTAAGAATGCTCGCTTAATATCTGCGATCACGCCTATTCGGTTTAATCGAAATCGTAATAACACCGAATTGACAAGTTCTATTAAATTTGGACCTGTTTCAAGACAATCATTTAGTGACGATTCATTTTTTCTTTTAGCTGATGCATCAAATACAGGCCGGACTGGTGTGGTACTGTTCTCCTTTATGACATGTCGGTGTGGCAAAAAATGTCCCGTCTCTAGATCACTGCTATCTATTTCTTCAATAATTCCATCGGTTAGCCATGTTTTTAGTATCTGGTCATAAACTTCATAATTACCGTCACTTTTCAATTTTTTTGTAAGAGAAAATAATCTTTTTTCGGCAATATCATAATTAGTTTTCAACTCATCTCTACTTTCCCGCCAAGGCAATCTAACTTCGTATCTTCCTTCATTATTTACGCGTATTGTTTCCAGGAATCTCAATTTAACTTCTTCATTTCTTTCTTGTTTTGTCTTCACTTCGACCGGATCTTTAATACCTATTAGCTCTAAGTCCCATAACTCGCTAATTTTCCTATCGTTTACTAACATTGAAATGACATTCATCGCTTCACAAGTATTATCTTGATTATCAGACACTTTGCCCATGACTGTCCATCCTAAAGTGGTTTCCATCGCTACTAATCCACATTTCAACTCTTGTTTTCGACCCGTGTATAATTTTCCCTCAATATCTGCTCCCATCAATATTTGTACATTTTCTCCGTTTCTGCCGATGTCCGTCAACTCGATTTTCTTCTCTTTTAATTCTCGAATCCACTCCATATCTTCAACACATGTTATTCCATCGACAATTGTGGGTTGACCTAAAACTTCAATATTACAAGAGTAGTTTTTATTAAGCGATATGAGTTTTATTTTATAACGGTTATGCTCTTGCCGGCTAGCCTGAACACCTCCGAACAACGTATGATTTAAATATTCTTTTCTTATTATTGGTAACTTCATGGACTTTGCAAAATCTTCAAGTATGTATGATCTTTGCGATCCTGTATCTATCATGGCTCGTGCTTGCTTTCTAATTCCGTTGTGTGTCACATTTACGACCAAAGTTTGCAAAAATATAACTGGATTCTTAGAAAAGTTACTTAGATTTGCATCTTCATGTATTCTTTCTTCGCTATTATTAAATTCTTTGGCGTGTTCTTGCATCGTTCCTACGTTTGGACACATTGTTACTACATGTCTGCCCTCACATACAGCGCATTTTATAAAGGCTTTGCATTTTTTTGCGAAATGGTTCGATTTAAGACAGTAGAAACAACATTTCTTTTCCTTGATAATTTTATTCTTTGCTTCTATCGTCATCTTTTTTGCCCAATAACAATCAGCGCTTCTATGGCTTTTCGAACAGAAAATACAACCACTGTTTTGTTTTCCACCTTTGACACTTATCAAACTAGTTGCGGTAGCTATATCTTCTTCTTTTTGGATAGGAATCCTTTTCTTTCTAGTTTTCTGATCGTTATTATTGATAGAAAAGCCTGCAGTTGCTAAATTGACACGCTCGTCATTTTCAACTTCATTTCTTAGAAATGCCATTAATCTAGTCAATCTATTCTTTGTCTGCAGTGTCACTGACGATCCAGCTTCTGTGATTTCTTCCGGAATGATTTCGTTGCCATGCTCGTAACAGATCCTCTGGCATACAGGATTCGACCAGTGGGTATAGCATAGCCGCATATTTTTCGGTGGTCACTCCTAACGATTCCAGTGCCCTCAGTTTTGTCTCCAACTTGTCATAAAGAGAGCAAAGTGACAATTCGTTTTTATTCATAACCTTAGTTAAGACTAAAGAGAGTAGTTCTCGTACATAAACTTCTACTTGTAGATCATCTCTGCCGAAACGAGCTTTGAGTCCATCTACCGCTTTTCTGTAATTATCACCGGTCGGGGGAAAGCTGGCCACCAAATCTCTAGCTCGACTCCCTTCGATAGTAGCTTGTATGAGATATTGGAATTTGTCTTCCGGGGCTAATTCGTTGTCTTCATCAATTTTCCGGAACTGACTCCAAAATTGAAGCCATTCCTTTATCTCACCTCCATATTTTATTAACTCTATCTGGGGCAGTTTATATTTTCGACTGGCACCTTGCATTACATTAGCTTGGACTGGTGACTGTACACTGGCTACACCTACGGCTTGAAAATATTTTGTAAACTTTAGTTGCAACATAATGAATTTAGTTTGATACTCATCGGATTCACTTGACTCTTTTTCGAATTCGGAAGGCTCCCTTGTATCATCATCTAAAAGACGTTCTAAAATATTTTTGTCTAACGTCAACAGTTCATTGACCTTTCTTTCTAACATCGTAATTTGTGCTTCTAAATATTCTATGTCTGGAGCTTCTGTTTCCATTGCAGCTTCTATTTGATTATACAACTTCGTAAAAGAACATCTAAGAGCTGTTCTGGCTTTTTTATCTTTCTCCATGACTTTTTGTTCACTTTTCCTAGCCTCTTTATGTTAACCACGACCTGTGGTCCAGTCACGGTCGCCAATTATGTTGAAACACAACACAAAATGATTGTTCTAATAAATGATCGTGGTTTGGTTAATGAATATGAACAAACACTTTAATTAAACGGATTTATTATCCCTTCTTAAACATGTGTCATACATTAAAAACTGTCGTTATTATTCTGTCAAAACATTGCTTAGTAACTAACTTTTCGCGGCAACTCTACTAATAATTATAATTTAACAAGGTATTTATTTCGTGTTACTGATGGTAATAGTCCTTTAAAGTCTACGTTTAATCGCTCGAATGGAGCAGTTGCTTTAATGAGATGGGCATTAGTGTTTTTGAAGAATTTTGGCTTAACTTCAGCACATACTGGGCAGTGAGCAGTGAGTTTTCTTATTTCAAGTACTGAATACGGAAGGTTTATAGATCTGACCCAATGCGTCATTCTTGTTACTCCTGGATGGCACAATGCTTGATGAAGATCATAAAGGGTGTTTCCGCTACTGGAACCGCAAACTCTTGAAAAAGTGTCCGCAACTGTGTTTTCTGTTCCAGGACGGTATACGATATCATAGCTGTAACATGACAATTCTAAACGCCATCGAAGAATCTTTTCATTTTTAATTTTTCTGTTATGTTTCATATCAAACAAAAAAGACACAGATCTTTGATCAGTTATGAGTAGGAAATGTCTACCCATTAGAGTCCCTGTATATAGAGTCCCTGTATATAGTAAGATAAGAGTTGGGACATGTGGAACCAATGTCAAATACCACTTGATTCCTCATCGAAGTTTTTTTCGCTTGTTAACCTTCAGTTTTGTTTGATTTGACAAATAATCCTTGCGTGACAATATGCATGTCAATAAATTCTTCGATTTGACATTGTCATTATTTTTAAACATTTACTATTTACTAATGAAAATATATTACGTATTAGGTATGAAGAAACTTTAATTGCTTCCAACGCTTGTAATTCCAGCTAACATAAACACTAAATCATGAGTAGCAATCACAATATGATTCGGGAGAGTAATCCAACCAACAAATTTATCAGAAGCCACGCAGCATATCTATGTACTTTTTCTAATTCATTTTGTCCAGGGTAATTATAGGTATATAGTTTCTTAGTGATTCATATAATTTCAAAAATGTAAATACATCCTGTAAAATTTCACTTTCAAATTTTAAAACATTCCAGTTTTCTATTTAATGTTCAAACGGAAGGATATGGTAAATGCAGCTTTAATAAGCTATTATAACCACTGGCTCCAAAGGCAAATTTAAGATGTAATGCGGCCCTGGCAGTTTCATTGAACGATGGAATGAAGCAGTTGGTTTTGCGATGAATAGCATTAATTTGATCAGGATTGAAAATATTTTCTAAATTTTCAATTTTGTGGTTTCTTCTCTTGTCAGTTCATTGCTCAAAATCTTCTTATTATGGTTTAAAATACTAATCGGCAAACATTTAGTATAGCTGAAACTTGGTTTTAATACGTTTCTATAATCTATTGAAGCTCATAGATATTCTTGTCACTGACATTTTGTTAGCCATTGGTCTCCTGTGAAATGCTGATTATACAAGCGAAATCCATCCATATTTAAGAATTTCTTATTACACTACGTCTCTTAGCGTTGATTTTTTGAGAAACTTGTGAAAATAAAATGCCTGACTTGCATTACTACAATTAAGTGCTGAGCAGCCTGTCATAGTGACAGCAAATAAACTTTGATATTTCGTTATTCAGTTTGAAAACGAGTTGTCAAATTGTGTAAAAACATATACTCCATGAGATTGGTTCCAACCAATAAAAAACGGGCATCGCACATGTCCCAACTCTTACCTTATTATATACAGGGACTCTACTACCCATCAAATAATGGCGCCATCTTCGTAAAGCTTCAACGATTGCGTAAGCCTCTTTTTCCACTGCCGAATGTTTTTGCTCAATTTTAGATAGCGTCCGTGAGAAGAATGCTACTGGTTGTTCGGACTGACTCAGTGTAGCAGCAATGGCGTGCTCTGAGGCGTCTGTTTCGACTGTAAAGGGTATGTTTGGGTCGATGGCCATTACTACGGATTGGGAAATATCCTGTATTATTTTTTTTAAAATCTGAAACAGCTAAAGACGTTAATGGGAAGGTTTTAGTTTGAACGAGTTTATGAATTTTTTCAGAGAATCTAGGTATCCACCTGGAGTAATGCGCAAACATACCAAGCACCCTTTGCAACGCTCTGGAATCTTTAGGCACAGGAATGTTTATTAGCGCTTTTAATCTGTCTGGATCTGGCTTCAACGTTTTATTCTATATTAAATATCCTAGTAGTTTAATCGATTTCTTATTAAAACTGCTTTTTTCTGTGTTGATAGTTAAATTGTATTTGTTAACGGCTTCTATAAATCTTTTTGGGTTTTCATTATGTTGTTGTGAGTTTCCACATACAGTGACATCGTCCAAGTAAGCGTAAACTCCTAGCAGATTTTCTTTTTTAATAATGCTGTCCATAACTCGTTGAAAACATGCTACTCCATTGGTAACTCCAAACGGTATTCTAGTAAATTGATACAATCGTCCATTTGCTTCAAATGCTGTGTAGATTTTATCTTGTTCCTGAATAGGGAGCTGGTGATAAGCACTACGTAAGTCGATAGTACTGAATATTTCGTATTTGGAAACTGACGTAACTATCTGTTCAATATTTGGAAGAGGATAAGCATCTAAGTATGTAAATTGATTTATTGTTTGAGAATAGTCGATGACCATGCGTTTCATATGGTTTTCGTTTTTCGTGACGAGCACTTGTGCCCTCCAAGGCGAGTTGCTTTCTTCTATAACTCCCTCAGAGAGAAGTTTTTCTATTTCTGCTCCGATAAACCGTGCATCTTCTTCTGAATGCCGTCTGGATTTCGTCGCTATGAACTTGCAGTCGGAAGATAAATTACCAAAAAGTGATGCAGGGTCGACTTTTGCTACAGCTAAACTGCATATTGACAACGGGGGTCTTGATCCACCAAATTTAACTTCAATTTTAGAACGTTGAGACAACAAGTCATGTCCAATAATGGCATCGGAGCATAAATCTGGTAATACTTGTATTTTGACGTTGTCATACAGGTTATTCTTAAGTTTAATAGAAACGAGGCAATGACCAGTTATTTGTGAACATAAAGAAGTTGTAGCCATTGAAATTTGACCACAGCTTGGAAAAAGAGTTATATTCTGCTCTTTGACGAATTGTTCACTTAGATAGGAATCCGAACTTCCGGTGTCAATCAAAGCATCAGCTGGAGTATTATTTATAAAAAATTTCGTTAATGATTTTGCCAAGCATTGAGGTGCTGCAGCTGTTAATCCAGATATAGGAGCAACTGACGTAGTAGTCGACTTATTTCTCAGTTTTTTATTTTGACAGACTTTAGAAAAGTGTCCTTGCCTGGAACAAGCTCTGCAAATTGCTTCTCTAGCAGGACACATGCTTCGTGGGTGTCGTTTATTTCCACAAAAATAGCATTTACCATTCGTGGCAGTAGCAGTAGCAGATGCAGCAAGAGATGAGGTACGTAATATCTCTTGATCATCTTCGGGTTTAATTTCTTGTGATGAACAAGTCATATATTCGGGTGAAGAATAAGCTAGTGATTGTTTCGGAGCGGTTTCCAGTGCCCTTGCTTAACTAACAGCATTCTCTAAGTTTAAAGTATTATTTTCCAACAAACGCTGGCGAATTTGAGGGGAATTTAGTCCATTGATGAAAGCGTCTCGTATAAAATTATCTCTATGCTCTTCAGCGCTCACAGCTTGAAAATTGCAGTCTTTAGCGAGGCTTATTAAATTATTTAAAAACTGATCTATTGTCTGACCTGGTTGTTGAGTTCTTGTTGAAAGACAATGGCGAGCAAATATTTCATTTTTAGGTTTGACGTATATGTCAGTTAAAATTTTGATCGCCTTCTTGTAGGAATCGCAGTTCGTTATAAATTCGTAGGTTGAATGGCTTAGGTAATTTATTAGTAGTTTCAGTTTATCCTCTTCAAAATTTTCAAATGTCGTCAACCAATGAATCCATTCTTGGGAAGCCTTAGCGGTGTTTGGATCTGTATCGAATCTTTCAGGTCGTAAAAAGTTGTCCATAATGCAAAAAATTTTTTTAGTCGAATAAATTGTAGTAAGAAAACCTTCGGAATTAAGGCTTTATTCGACTAAAAACTACAGTACACAAGTTGTGTCAAGCTGGCAATAAACAAGTGACAAAAGGAACAGCAATCTAAATTCTAACATACCACACCCCGTTTGCCATTGTTTTCGTGAACCATGTTTTTTCAAACCTTCTGTTGTCGGTCGATGGGTAAAACTCAATATTGTCACCAAAATCGGGTCCATGTTCAATATACATCTTAATGTTGGCTGTCGATACTTTCCATGTTGTAGGGTTGTTAAAATCAATATCCGGTTCTTTATTTTCATCTGCCTCTTCTTGTTCTACCACTTTTTCCAAATTATTCTCGTCCTCGTAATTTTGTATTTCATTATTATCAGCATCACTATCTGAAAAACTCACTGCTACTAACTTTTGCTTTTTCACTGTTTCCAGACACACTAGGCGTTGAATCGTTTAACAGAAGTTCTTTGCTTTTATTGGGAAATACAAGAAACTTCGATATGTCTCTTCTCTCAGTTTTTTATTCTGTGCTCCTGATAGCTTTTTAGGAAGCATGTCTGCATTCGTGAAAAGAATATATATTTATCTACTCCTACTGCACAATGGCCATGAATTATGATTCATAATTCACGGTTTGCAGCCAATCATAAAATTCTATTTTCATTATTCAATAGTTTGCAAATTGCAACCAATCAGAAAATCATATTTTCATTATTCAATAGGTTGTAGCCAATCACAAAATTTATTCTTATTATTTAATGACTTTTGAAGTTAACAGCTGTCACAAATGTCATAATTCTGAAATATGAACACAAGGCTCCTATTGCATAGGAGTAGATAAAATATCGTACTATATTCGCGATTATGGCCATTATTCACTCAGATGACTTGCGCCACGCGCCTTCGGCTTGTGGCGCAAATGTCATCTTCGTGAATAATGGCTGTTATAATCGCTCATATATTATGTATTTAGTGTGTAAAGAGATCCATTTTGGTATGAGGATGCGAGTTTCGTACCTAGCGGTAGCGAGGCGCGAAAAAGCAACCGAATACCAAAATGGCTCTTTACACTCGAAATACATACAACAGTTTTTCTACGGTCCTAAATAAATGACAAAATGGTTAAATAATTGAAATTTCGATTCACACCATTTGATGAAGTCGTGGCCGGCAACAACACTCGTTGGTTGCTGTCTGGGCCGCTTCATATACTTCAGGCGGGGTGCAATTATCTTCAGATTCCATCTTCAACTTCACAAAAACTCACAAACTCAATAAAAATGTTGCGGGATGATGGACACGCCTTGATGCAATTGTCAATAATTTTAGTCAGTTCCAGAAAAATGACGAATTACAATAATAATCAGGTTAGCCATGGCGATGCGTAAAGTAAAATGAAGTGACGCGATTATTTCATTAACACATTGTTTACGTGGTTGCAATGTTAAAATGGTTACTAGGGAAAAAATGTGTGAATCGCTAACTTTTCGCATTGACAGTGAGCTTTTAATAGTCAGTTTTAGAGGTGACCGTAGAAAATAGTAGATTATATTATAAGTAAGAGAAATGCATCATTATTTGCGAGTGAGAATTTTAAATCGCGAGTGCCCCAGCACGAGCGATACAATTTCTCACGAGCTTCTAATTGCATTTTGCTCACGTGTGATATACGACGTTTTATCTTACAGTATCAATTCTTGTGCCTAAATAGTTTGCGCAGTCAGAATATGTCGCGAAATAAATTTATAATTAGTCCCCTATGATTTGTGATATACGTTTGAAAGTACTGAAGTGTATTGGCAGTACTGAAGTGTATTGTCAGTCTATGTCAAATTCGATGTTCGTAGGTTAGGTTTTGTTTGTTATTTGACACAGACTGACGCAAAACTTAACCTGCAAATTACGAATTTGGCATAGCTTGACAGTGCTACCAACAATGCAGTAGTATAAATAATGAAAACTCACTTGTTACCGCTAATTACCGATACTCTGGTGGTAAGGGGGGGCGGTAAGCAAGAGCGGCCGGCTTCTCAGCCAGAGGAGGGCGTGGGTTAAAATCGGAGACTCAAAGCTTCAGCTGAAAATAAAATAAATGGGCGCCAGGTAGCAGGTAACCCAGCTATTTGCTAATCGCACATATAGGCATACGATAAGATGCGCTACCAAACACTTCCTGAAAAAGAGGTACGGCAAGGGAGCATAAATAAAATTCACTGGGCTAAGTAACGATTCAGTATAATAAGCAAATAGTAAATGGGATCCACAAGTATTTTACACAATAATTACTACGGAATATTCCACACAATATCTCGATAAGGAGACCATATCACAGTTCAATAAATATCAAGGGTGGCTTGAGGCTAAACTCACCACAGTACAGCCAGTTACATATACAAGGGCATCAAGCGAAGTTAGCGGGCGGGCCCAGAATTAATAAAATTTCACACAGTATGTATATAGTGCTAATTAACGGTATTAAAAAAGATTACAAGATTGATATTAAATTTGGCCAAATGCATTACTAAATAAGCACTTAAGAGGAGCTCGGAAACATCGTGGCTCCGGCGTAATTATTAAATTGAAAGATAAATTTAGTAGGTAGGTTGAATTTAACTGAACACCCTGTATGCAAGGTTCCTCTCTTAATTAAATAATGATCAATTCAAATTAGCGTCGTCGCGGACCGACAAGATCTTGCGATGGTACCACGAAGCGATTTCGCGAGTAATGCAATGTACTCTGCATTAAAACGGCCGAGGTGCGAGCATTAACAATAATTACTTGCAAGGCTGGGCGAAAAAGGGTAGTCTAATTCAACGGTGTAATAAATAACACTTAAAATCTAAAAGGATAAACCTTCATGCACTTGACTTCACAATGCGAATATAATACCATTACACATTATTCCGCACACGGCGGTACAATACAACTCCCATAAAATTTATCCCGAGTTCGGATACAACATACAATTCCGATAAAACTAATCCGAATTCAGAGGCATTTTCGCCTAAATGACCTAATCGGCTATTTACTGTGCAGAAGAGCTACCGCTAAAACTGATATGCTGAAGGCAAAATCAATCATATCATGCATGTGAGTTCATAGCTTTAAAAACACACATTAAAACAAACGAGAGTCTATCGAGCACCTTGCAGCGTTGCCACGCAAACGGCCCAAGGGGGCACCTGTAGCCCGAGAGTTCGAAACGGAAATATTAAACTGACAGACCTTTGGCAGTGGACTTCTCTTCCGCTGCAGATGTTAAAAACAGGGGGGCCTAAGGACTACGAGGAGGCCAAGCGATTACCAGGTAGCTGAGGGGGCCACAGTCAGCGAAAGTCGTCACCAGGCTGGCGGCTACGTGACCACACGGCGATAGCTGAGTTCCCAGCAGGATTAGCTCGGTAGCCTTGCTCCCAACGAGGAAAATTCGACAGGCACGCTCCGTCGAGTAAAAGCTGAAATGCAAGTAGCCATGGAGATACACCGAATAAGTCCAAATAATTCACCTACCCGTTTCAGGTTTCTACGGCTGTTCAACGCCAAAGTGAAAACATGTGCCTTGCTAGAGCGGAATCCCCAAACAATATTCGGGCTGGAATTCGCCAAAAATGCAACTCACAAAGCCTAATTCCGAACTTCCATGGAGTTCACGACACAAGACGGCACAATTCCAAATTAGGATGCCAACGAAAAAGCCTGATTAAGGTACGTCATCAAAACGTAAATTTCGAGGCACCTAACTCTTGCAGCACAGGATGGCGGAATGTCAAGATGGTTCCCCAAAAACTGATAACGAAAATCAAATTTTGGGGAAAGGGTAAAATAAATGCAACTCAAAATGCATGAGGTGAAGTCTACACTGCAGGGGCATTTGGACCCATAATATCGACCGAATGGCTTACTTAGCTTGCAATAAAACTGTCACACGATCTGAATGCTCAAAGATAATGCAGGGAAAATCATACCTGAGGAAAGACATGGTGAAAAGTTAATTTTAACCGAGATTAGGGCAAATAATTAGGCGAATAGCTAAAAGTGAATTTTGAACCGTAACACACTGAAAACAGTTGTATAATGTATGGTAATAGGCGCTACTGTAAGATAATAGTTATTTACTATACAAGTGGGATAACAGCATAATTAATATACGTGTGTGTAAGTTACAAACGAGTGCGTAGCAAGAGTTATGTAAACACACAAGTATATTAATGATGCATTATCACACATGTATTGTACAAAATTGCCTAAAATTGAGAAAAGTGCATTAAGAGAAATGTCAGATCTGTCATTTTCAAAACTATATTAATAGGCAAATGTCATTATGTCATTCATTTGACACTATTTCAGTTACGTAAGGAAGTCATTACACAACTCAGTTGCGTAATGAAACCATTACATAACTGAGTGGTGTAATGAGCTTCATTACCTAACTGAAATAGTGTCAAATGAGTGACGTAATGCGTTACTTATCCCACTGGAGTAGATAAAGTGTATTTATTTACTCGTTTTAGAACGCATTAACAGGAGAGAGTATAGCGCTTTCTGGATTCTATTGTATAGAATCAGGAAAGTGCGCTTTTAAAGTTCTGGAGTGTTGCGCAAGAGGCGCTTGTCGCTGGCTAGCTGGAGGGGGTATGGATTGCGGAATGCGCCCTTCTGAGGCGCAATTCACACAGAACGGACGTATGGTGGTGGCGTGAGACTGTCGTGGTGCAGCTGTGGAGCAGACGTGGCGCGCTCAAGTCATACAGAAAGGGATACCTACCGATGTTTGTCGTTAGTACGCTTAGGGCCGGTTGCAGAAAGCAATGTTACGTCTGGTGTTAGCTAACATCGCGTCAAAGTGAACAAAATCGCATCAAATTTTGTTTACTAATGTATTAGTTACCATAAGAATTTGAGATTTGATTCGTTTTTGTTCACTTTGACGCGATGTTAGCTAACACCAGACTTAACATTGCTTTCTGCAACCGGCCCTTAGTCAGTTACCTTGAAGCGAAGTGAAAATGCTCTCGGACGACGAAGATGACCTGGATATGTTAAACCTTGTAAATTTAAACATTCGAAGGGAAAGGAGATACTTGGTACATCCATTGTGGTTAGATAAAGGAAAAAGTGGTGGTTCATTCAACGTTATGAGGGAGCTCAACATGTACCCTGAACGTTTTCAAAGTTTCTACCGAATGTCTATCGAATGTTTCTATAGAATATTAAATTTAGTAAAAGTTGATCTTGAAAAAAAATATTTACGAATTGGCGGGAACCTGTCAGTCCAGAGGAGAGGCTGTTAATAACGTTGAGGTAAGTTAGAAAAAAAATTAAAGTAGCTTCATTTATTTGAAAAATAAAAAATATATCCTATAGTGTTGTTCCTCTAGTACTAATTGTTGTATCGGATGAATTCATTCATGTTGAAAGGATCCCTGTTCGCTGAGGCTTCCGTGTTCTCTTGCGACGTAGAATTCACATTTGTGTTCAATGACTGCCGAATCCAAGATTGAGGTATTTCCTTGCGACGTTGAATTCCAATTTGTATTCCCTGAATCCGCAATACAAGAATGAGAGACATTTGTTGGTGGAGAAGGAGCTTCAGAAGTGGTAAAGGATAGTATTTCCTCGGACAAATTTAAAATTCCCATTTTGAAATGTTCATAGACTTCATGTCAGGGAGAACACTGTGTAAAAACGCCAGGTCAGGGTCAAGAGGCTCGATTGTGGTGTTTGTCTTCGGCGTGTTTTGTATCTCCAGCATATGTTGTTTTGTTTTCGAAGTACCGATAAGCTTGGTCGTTAACATCATTCAGAGAGGGGCCAGAGACTGTTAACTTCTTTCTTTTTCTAAAATCATCTGTTTTCGGTATTGGTGCTTCACGTGCTGTTGTTATTAACGGCTGAGTATCAACAGAAGTACTGGAAGATGGTAGAGATGAACGAGAGGAAGTAATGGATAATATACTGTTATCAGGGGACAACACCTCAGCACGGGAGGTATTAGCTTCATGCTCATTCGTTTCTGCCTCCTCTCGACCTGATAATTTCTCCGACTCTTCATCCATGTTCCCTTTGCTTTTGCGGGACTTCAAGAAAGGATCCAAGAAAAATAAAGGTGATATTAGAAAAATGAATTTTATATTACTACAGTTTCTGTTTAATTTTTGTTTTTATGTTCAAAATTGTCACATTGGCAACAAAGAAACGGTTCATCAGCTCCACAATCTTCGTGAGCCCACCTATAACACCTCCGACATTGTCGCCACTGCTCCCCCCCTTTGTCCTGTGAGTAAAAACATCCACAAAAAAGACATTCAGCGTCATTATCGTCATCACTACTATCGTGGAGGGAAATGTTTTCATCATCCATTGAACTGCTGTCATCATCAGTGAATCATCTCTTTTTTGCTTTTTAACTGGTTTTTCAGCAAAGTTTAATTTTCCTTTTCCTGTTGGAACCCGTATGCCCTTTCCTTTTCCTTTTGTTTTCCCTTCATTCTTCTCTTTGTCTTCACCCACTTTTCTTTGTTTTTCATCTTTTGATTTTTTATCTTTCATTACTTTGTTTTTTGTTGTAGGAAACAGAGTTTTTTTCAAAGACTTTGAAACTTTCTTATCAATGCTTTCAGTCAATTGTTTTTTATAAGGCGTTGATGTAATGACATCAGCTTTACGGGCCTTACTTGGCTTTAATGGGTCGCTCACTGGTAACCTGGGCAGAGGATTTATTTCTTCAGGTGTCACTACGATTAGGTCAGATCTTGTTGTTTGGTCTAATTCAACATTGTCCCTATTGCAGCTTGGTTGTGGAGTTGGCGTCGGCATCATTGGACGTGCATTATCTGAGGAACCAAGTCTGTGAGAGTGAATAGGAAAATCTTCATCACCAAATGCATTCTTATTTAGAGGAAACAATCCAGTTTTTTTGAAGCCATTAATGGAATTGTTCATAGTAGCAGCCCTGTTATAAGCAATGCCAAATAAATGGACAACTTTAAAGTTGGTAACAACTTTACCGGAGTTTGAATGCAGCCAATCCTCAATTGCTTGAGCGTAGAATGTTTTTAGGGGGAACATAAAGCTAACATCAAGCGGTTGCATCTTATGGCTTGAATGTGGAGGGAGGCACACAATCGAAACATGGTTCTCCCTGGCTCTGTCTATAACATCCATATTCCTTATTAAAGATGGGAGATAAATCAGCTAAAATTGATATTTATAAATCACTGTGTATTATTATTCCTTTTTAATATTTCATAAAAAGGAAATAATCAGTATTAGTCAGTTTCACATATTAATTTAATTTAAAAGTTTTTTACAAGATATGTAACGTTTCGCAGATTACTGTTTCTGCTTCATCAGACATATTAGTGTTTAAAAAGATACATAATTGAAGATAACATGTGCATAAAGATCTGTAAAAATATAGAGAGCAATAGATTAGATTGGTGAATGAATACGTATTTTCTCACATTTTTTTACGTGGTAACAATTTCTTCAAATTAATAAAATGTAATATTTTTCGAGTTAATTTAAAAAGGATAAGTTTGATTATAGGACATCAAATTGGTTCCTTGAACAATTATACTGGAAAATCTGTAAATTGACGGGTTTGATTAGTAAGACTTAATAATGGATGCTGATAATGATTTACTTACTTAGATGGAGTTTTTAATTGGTAAGTAAGTGTTTTGTTCATTATAAGGTTGATGAGCATACTCTAGTGTTGCGATTTGTGTTGGACAGTTTATCGGGTAGGAACTAGAAATGGGGGGTGAATTGTAATTAGTATACTGAATTTTGAGTAATTTTAATTTTTGTTATTTTTTACCTGAGGTGGTTTTTATATATTGAGCTTGTGTGGTATTTAATTTAGAACGTTGTGTATTATTTATTTTTTCCCACTTTTTTTCCCTCCCATTAGTTCCGAGGGAGGTGTGTTGATTTTACAACGTGTAAGTTTGAGGTTACGGTTCATTGTTCTGTAAAGAAATAAGTATTACGATTTTACAGTACTTTCAACGTAGGTTTTAGGGTGTTTTACTTGTTTAAGCGTTTTGTCAACCATAAGGGGTGTTTTAGATTCTTTGATTAAATATTATTGCATGGGTATCTGGGGCAACCTCGTGTTTAGTTCGTTTCAGATGTGGAAGGCCAGGGGTGTAGTCGAGGGGGAACGCCACTGGTTTTTTGTTAAGTTAAAAAAATAAAGAACGAATTTATGGCATTTACTTATTAGCACAAACAATTTGATAATTATTCATTCCAGTGTCATTTAAATATAGGCTAGTGGTATATGTTATCTTTATATATATAATTCTTCTGTACGTGTGTATGTGACTGAACTCCTCCTAAACGGCTTGACCGATTTTTATGAAATTTTTTGTGTGTGTTTGAGTGGGTCCCTGGATGGTTTAGATTCACAATTGGACGCGGTAGGTGGCGCTGCATTCGGGTTCTAGATATTTTCTTTAAATTTTTTTGACAAATTTCTTTTTTTTTATGTTTTTAACATTTCTCGCATATCAGAACATATAACCCCAAAATTTCACCCCCCCCCACCACCCCCAATATTTTTTAAAATAAAAAAAACCGAAAATTCAAAAATCGAAAAAAACTTTGCTGAACCTGCTAATAGCAGGCAAACCAACGTTCGGGCAGGACAGCGTCTGTCGGGTCCCCCAAAATTTCACCTCCCCACCGCCCTCCGATATTTTGTAAAATGAAAATCTTTATATATACGAGTATAATTCTTCTGTACGTGTGTACGTCACTGAACTACTCCTAAACGGCTGGACCGATTTTGATGAAATTTTTTGTGTGTGTTTGAGTGGTCCCTGGATCACGGCCTCTTGGATTAGTGCGAGACTGACGTCTCTACGCGGCCCGCCACATTTGTATAATTTTTGTGATTCTGTGGCTAATAAGGTCACTAAATCACGTTAGCTACGCTAATACAGGTAGGGAAACTCGGCGCTATTTATGTCAAACCAAACTCGTTTTTGTCAGTGGCGTACCCAATCAGTTTATAGGTTATAACAGAAATAAATTGAAGTTTGTGTACCTAACGTGAACGCAATAAATAAATATTACATAAAGAATTATTTGTAAACGTTTTCCACCTTAAAAAAATGTATTATCACAAATATAAAGCTTTAGCGAATATTTTGTACCGCTCGCTGCATTCCAATACTTCGGTACCTCACATACACGTAAATGATGCATGTCGTCTAGTGGTCTATTTATTTCTTTCAACCACTTCTCCCGTTTTATGATATATTTCTTGTTCCTTAATTTGCAATAAGTTATTCATTAAAAAGTATTGTTAAATATTGCAGTTTAAATTACCTTCAGGAACTTGAAACAGCGTATACCCTTTTATGCTGTTATTCAGGCAACCTTTAACGCAGCAACTGAAAACCATAATGCTATTATCAATACCTTTTGACAAAATTCGTCGGAAGAACTAGGGAATCCGAGAGTACAATCATCTCTTCAGGTAAATAATCTGTAATCGTGAAAAATTACCTTTGATATTTCTCCAGATCTTCAAGTTTCAGGGTCGGTAGACGAAACACATTTTAAATTGTGGTTAAAAACGATCATCTGCCTAACTTACAACCTAGAGAAAGGATTGTGGCATCGCACTCGAAGGATATATTAATAATAAGGAAAAATATTTATGCCCTTACTAGTAGCGCCTATGGTAAATTTGACATTGACAAACTCGTTTTTTGAACCTGTCAAATGGTGTTTCCCTACCTGTGTTAGCGTAGCTAACGTGATTTAGTGAGTGTTAGCGTAGCTAACGTGATTTAGTGACCTTAGTGGCTAACGTACTTTGGCGCCATCTGTTGGGATTTTGATAAATTATCTGTAACGTAGGCACAACTTCCTAGATTAAAATATTAATCCAGGAGGCCGTGGACGTATGCAACCAAGGGCACAAGCGCAACGTACTGTAGCGCCTCTACAAACTATAAAAAACGCCTTGAACTAAAAATGCGGCGGGCCGCATAGAGACGTCAGTCTCTCATTAATCCAGGAGGCTGTGCCCTGGATGGTTTAGATTCATAATTGGACCCGGTAGGTGGCGCTGCAATCGGGTTCTAGGATTTAAAAAAAATTTATTGACGAATTTTTTTAATAATTTCTCGCATATCAGAGCATAGAACCCAAAAATTTCACCCCCCCACCCCCACCAACCCCAATATTTAAAAAAAAATCGAAAAAAACGTTGCTGAACTTGCTAATAGCAGGCAAACCAATGTTCGGGCAGGACAACGTCTGTCGGGCCCTCCAAAATTTCACTTCCCCCACCGTCCCCCAATATTTTTTAAAATGAAAATCTTTATATATATATATTTCTTCTGTACGTGTGTATGTGACTGAACTCCTAAAAAGCTTGACCGATTTTTATGAAATTTTTTGTGTCTGTTTGAGTGGGACCGTGGATGGTTTAGATGCTTATTTTAATGTTTTTAACATTTCTCGCATATCAGAACATATAACTCCAAAATTTCACCACCCCCCAATATTTTTTAAAATGAAAAAACCGAAAATTCGAAAATTGAAAAAAACTTCGCTGAACCTGCTAATAGCAGGCAAACCAACGTTCGGGCAGGACAGCGTCTGTTGGGTCCCCCAAAATTTCACCCCCCCCCCCGCCCCCCAATATTTTGTAAAATGAAAATCTTTATATATATAATTGATCTGTACGTGTGTACGTCACTGAACTCCATCTAAACGGCTGGACCGATTTTGATGAAATTTTGTGTGTGTTTGAGTGGGTTCCTGGATGGTTTAGATTCGCAATTGGACCCGGTAGGTGGCGCTGCAATCGGGTTCTAGGATTTAAAAAACCGAAACCGGAAGCGGAAGTTAGACATGTACCAGTTTTTGCATAATTAAAATTTTGATAATTTTGTCACGAACGGAGAAAGGTCATAAGGCTAATCAAATATTTTTGCCGACCTTTCTAGCTTTAACATTAAGGTCGCCATATTTTTTTTTAGCAGGGCCCTCTTAATGCTGTTTGCAATATTTTTAAGTTGAAGTTTTGGTTGTATAAAACAGAAAGCAAGGCTATCACAAATGAAAGTATACATTTGATGCAAGCTAAGAATCTAAAGCACTGTAATTTGAATAAAAACAAAAGATAATTGTCAACTGCGACCCTGTACACCAGCAGCGAAGGAGAACACTTAAAAAAAAGTAATCAGAAATCATAATTGTTTTTATTTGTACCAAATATAGTAAATTAAAAGTATCTACACCACACAAAAGATATAAGAAACAATGTAGTAATGTGTAGAGTTATACAAGTATTTTAACAAAATAAATACAAAATTTGATATACAGAATAATACTTCAAAACGCAATAAATACTTATTTTCTAACAAAAATTTGTTTGTTAATTAATAGGGCAATGTTTACAATATTGTCAATGAAAGTCCTAAGTTAGGTATGTAATTTATTATAAACATGTTAAAAAGGGCATTAGCATTATATTAAATGTATCAAAACACTATTGCAGTCCATGAGCCAGCCGAAATATTTGTAAAAATTAGATAGTTTTTCTTCAAATATGATTAATTTATCTGGATGCCTAAGGAACACACAAGAAAGTACAAACACTACCTCATGTCTTCATTATGGCCGATGGTAATTTAGATACTGCTGATCGAATACTTACTTTCAAACAAGGGTTTGCACTAAAACAAAATAACGTGTCTGTTTTCGGTTACGGTTCAAGTAGTATTAAATTTTGATTACGGTTTCAATTACGCTTTACTGCAGTTGCAAATTTCATTTTTGGTTTTGGTTTTCAAATCCCTTTTGGTGCAAACCCTTGCTTTCAAAGAACATTTTTTTTGAAAATGTTCATTTGGAGGTGTCATTTTGATGTTTTTCTAGCGTAGGTATCAATTTAAACTTTGGCAACAGATTTTTTTTTCCTTTTTGTTTTTTAATTTTCTCTTGTGTCCTTATTGCCTCTGTAATATAAGAGGGATCAAGACATCTTTTGTTTTTGCCTATATTGTTTCTTATTATTTCGGGGGCAATACAATGCGTATAAAACTTTACCAATTTAGGTACCATTTCCCTCTCCCAAAATTGAACATCTCTATATATTTCTTCAATGAAAAGTTCCACCTTGTCATTTACATATACAACAAAATAACACTTGGACCTTCGCGTTACATTTAGTTGACCTTGAACCTGCAAGAAAACCATAGCTATGTTATAACAGATGTACAATCATTTTAAAACGATATATTCGACTTACTTGATAGTAATAAGCATGGTTTCGCTGCAATTTTATTTGCCCATCAATTTTTCGTAAATATGTTTTTTTTTAATTGCAACTACTTCTTCTATAGTTGAAACATCAAGCTGTGATGCGCAATATAAACTTTTCACTTCTAAAATAGCATCTTCGCCTATAAGCCCTAAAAATTACAAACATGATAAAGTTGTACAAAATGCAATACCGAAGGTGTAATAAATTACCATCGGGCGAAGCTCCTAAGAAACCGTGGTCTAAATCTACCCACAAACCAGTTCGTTCGACAGAGAGTTTTGTTTTTTCTGGAAACAGTCTAATAGCCACACCTTCTTTTGTGATACCATACTCTGTGGCTTCTGACCAAAATTTAGTTTCCGTTAAGCATGATTTAACCATGTTATGGCAAGGTGTGCTATCTCTTCTTCGTACTACTCTACCAAACAGTGATGCTGTCAGTCTTTGTTGCCTTTCGCTTTCAAACACTGGGTTACCAAACTGTCCCACAGATTCTTTAGCGATTCTATCACGTTCTGCTGTATCAACCTAAAAATAATGATCGATAATTTAGTACATGATTTAAAAAAAAAGACGACGAACCTGTAATCTCTCAAATATTCTTTCACATTCATCCTCAACAAATATTTGGTCTTCTTCAGGCTGTTCAGCCATTGGTCCATAATCTTTATTGTCCACTAAAACTTTTCTTTTCTTCGTTTGACTTTTTTTAGCAGTATCAGCATCAGGAAAAAGTCTTTTGCGAGCTTTTCTTTCTGAGTGTTGAATATTTCTAGTAATAAATTTTTTAAAGTGCTGGCCAGGACTTTGATGGGTAACTTTTTTTCATGGACTAGAGGGCCAGGCAAACTTTTTATTGTGCCGCAGACCAGAAAGATAGATTCTTCTTTCGTAAGAACCTCTTTGGATTAAATTAAGTCGCTTTCCCATGTTGAAGCGTGCAACGATGTTCATTAAACGTTCTGCTGTGTTGTTATTCTCATTTGTAATCAACAAATGAGCCTTGCGAATAAGCAAGTCTACAGCACCTATGGAAATCATATTATCAATAATTATCAGATCTGACATTTAAATAAAAAATGATTGCCTACCATTTATGTGATTGTACATGGTAGTCGATTTCAAGTTAGGTATTCGGTTTTGTGCCTGGTCTCCAACAGTGTTGCATATTCCTTCTCTACAATTTGCGTGGTCGCCATACACATGGTGTATTCCATATTGCAGGTCACTCTTTAACATATTAACATCTTGGTCTGTTTTAGCATGCTCATAAATCGAACACTTAGCACGTTTCTTCAAAAGTTCGATTTTACCTTTAGTCAAAAGTTTTCTCCCTGCTAAACTAATCTGAGTGTCTTTTTTTAATTTGTATAAATGCTTTCCGTAATTTTTTAAGGCGTGATTAGTACACTCCACCTTTTGTACATCTTTGCCATATGGAACTTTCTGCTTAATGTTGGCAAATACGCTTGAATCGCCATCAGCTATAAATTTGATGTATCGCAGACCATGCATAGTTTCACTTGCACAAAAACCTTCAATAACCATATCTGCTTCCATTGCAGGTGCCGATTTACTCCAATTTTTATAGCAGATATGTTGATTAGGTTCTCCATTCAAATTGGCTGCTCGTGTGCAAATAGAACAAAATTTATTTTTCGAAAACTGTCATCAAATGCTGACATTTTCGTTAAATTCTCAGTAAGCAAAGTGATTCTTTTTTGTCACTTAACTGCGAAATACTTTTATCTTCATCCGTGTTGTTATAGCGTCTTAACCAAATTAATTTTAGTATCGTTAAGAGCTTCATTACCGCACTGAGTGCGGTAATGGATATTACCGCACTCAGTGCGGTAATGGACAGATATTACCGCACTCAGTGCGGTAATGAATATTACCGCACTCTTTTTATACAGTGAACCAGAGTTTATTGATGAAGATAAAATATTGAACAATACACGTTTGCTTATGGCACACAACGAAACTCGTTTGATTGCCGCAAAACTCGGCTCACCGCCTCGTTTTGGCGATCAAACTCGTTTCGTTAAGATGCTCATAATCAAACTTGTATCGTTAATATCTATTTTCTACTCCTGTAACTAAAATGCCATTTAACATACTAACATACACGTCGCTAAGTGACCTTTTAATCATGCCTTCATAACCTATGACTAAAGAGCCTCTTAGTCATGAGCTGAAGTTAGCAACGATGTTTTAGTCATGGGGTGAAGTTAGGTTCAAATAGTATTTGCTTTATTAGCCACAGCCAAAACTAAAATCAAGGTAGTTTTCAACCGTCACTTTGACGTTTGTCAAGCATAATTTAACCTAATATAATAGATGTCAAAATTTTAATGAAATAATATGATGTTATATTCTCTAAATTTGTGGTCGTAGAAAAAGTATAGTATGCAACTCGTTTTATAAACTTATTAATCACTCATTTTATTAAACACTCGCTCCGCTGCGCTTCGCTCGTGATTAATAAAACTCGTGACTAAAATGACGTTTCTAAAACTTGATACATAATATACTATTTTCTACTCCTGTAACTAAAATGCCATTTAACATACTAACATACACGTCGCTAAGTGACCTTTTAATCATGCCTTCATAACCTATGACTAAAGAGCCTCTTAGTCATGAGCTGAAGTTGGCAACGATGTTTTAGTCATGGGGTAAAGTTAGGTTCAAATAGTATTTGCTTTATTAGCCACAGCCAAAACTTAAATCAAGTTAGTTTTCAACCGTCACTTTGACATTTGTCAAGCATAATTTAACCTAATATAATAAATGTCAAAATTTTAATGAAATAATATGATGTTATAATCTCAAATTTGTGGTCGTAGAAAAAGTATAGTATGCAACTCGTTTTATAAACTTATTATACACTCATTTTATTAAACACTCGCTCCGCTGCGCTACGCTCGTGATTAATAAAACTCGTGACTAAAATGACGTTTATAAAACTTGATAAATAATATACTATTTTCTACTCCTGTAACTAAAATGCCATTTAACATACTAACATACACGTCGCTAAGTGACCTTTTAATCATGCCTTCATAAGCTATGACTAAAGAGCCTCTTAGTCATGAGCTGAAGTTGGCAACGATGTTTTAGTCATGGGGTGAAGTTAGGTACAAATAGTATTTGCTTTATTAGCCACAGCCAAAACCAAAATCAAGTTAATTTTCAACCGTCACTTTGACGTTTGTCAAGCATAATTTAACCTAATATAATAAACGTCAAAATTTTAATGAAATAATATGATGTTATATTCTCTAAATTTGTGGTCGTAGAAAAAGTATAGTATGCAACTCGGTTTATAAACTTATTAGTCACTCATTTTATTAAACACTCGCTCCGCTGCGCTTCGCTCGTGATTAATAAAACTCGTGACTAAAATGACGTTTATAAAACTTGATACATAATATACTATTTTCTACTCCTTTATTAGTAAATTGCTCATTAAGCACTGTTTACTTGATTAGTAAATTCGTTGTTACAAACAGTGTTACGTAATGATAATGACTAACACGTAATTTTTTTTATTACGTTACAGTTAGCTTCTGTTGTTTGTACGAAGCGGTGTAGGGATGTGACTGCAGCCGCCTAATTTTTAAGATGGTGTGACAGATAGTTTGACAGTTAATAAAATATTTCTTTTTCGTTTAACGAAATGAGTGTGATCGTAGAAAAAGTATAGTACGCAACTCGAGCTATAGAGCAATTACTACACGCTCGTGGAATTACACACGCGCCGCTACGCGGCTTGTGCGTAACTTTTCCAACTCGCGTGTAATATGCTTCCTACAGCTCCTCTCGTTGTGTAATATACTAATTATGTTCTAGAATGCAAAATTCTTTAGCGTTCTAGAACATAAAAGAAATGTCAAAAAATTTGTCATTTTTTAGGAACTTATTTGTGAGTTTATTAATTAAGTAACCTACATTAGTTTTTTATTAAGTAATTTAAAATTTCTATAGATACTAATAACTATTATAAACTATTATAAACATGACTAATTTATGTTGTACTACATGTAAATTGAAGGTGCCGATACTGCAGTCACTTAAATTTATACGTCACTTTGACGTTTGTCAAACAATTCAGCAGGCCGTGGTTCAAACATAAATGAATCGTTTATGAAATATAAAATTGTCAATTAACGTTGACAGTTACCTTATTTATTTATTTTTTATTATACTAGTTTTATTGCAGTTTTCGAAAAATCATTGTTTGCATCTCGAATGCGAAATACTTTTGCGTTCTCGAATGGGTATTTTGCCTCGCTAAAGCTCGGCAAAATAACTTCCATTCTGGAACGCAAAAGTAGCATTTCGCATTCTAGATACAAAAATAGCCATTCTAACTGCTACAAAAAGTAGTTCACCTGTATGACGTCCAATGATACCAATCATTCCAGATGATGCATTATAATTTGTACCATATGAACGTTTGCTCCATGACCCATCCAAGTACACCGTTATCCAGGGAGTACCATCTTCACATACATTACCGATTTCTAAGGCATGTTCTCGCTCTATTGCACCTGCAGCTTCCATGCTTCTCCATAATGACATTTTCCATTCCTGTAATACAATATTAGGTCTTCTAAAACTAACAACACTATGGTGCAGCAATGCAGAAATGCAAAGGCTGGTGATACGATCTTTTACAGAAACAAAAACTTACTTCACCAAATTTATTTTCTAATTCGTAGAACATGGCCTCTGACATTGTTGGTATGTCCATAGAACTCAATAGCTCAGACAAATGTGTATGAGTGCCAGAGTGCCCCAAACTGCCCCTGAGTTTATTAGGGAAACTGGCCTATTTGGATTTTCAGTATGAAATTGGTATTCCCTGGTACATACAGTACAACAGAAGATAATAGTACTAACTAATCCAGATTTGCGAATTTCTTTTTTAATATAAAGACGGCCAAGTGCACATAATTTAGAATGCTCGTACTGCAGCTGCAACGCCCAATTTAGAACAAATCCCAGTTCCACTATCCTATTCCCAGTAATGGGCGATGTTTCTACAGGATCATATTCAAGGGTCAATTGATGTTTGTGGATACTGAAAACATTTTTTTAAGTAAAAGGAAAGAAAAAGGCAGAAATGTGTGTACCTGTCACATTCATCTGATGATATTATACCATATTCAGGGTCATTACTTTTCGTCTCTTTTCTGCATTGCATTTGATACTTTTTGGTGCACCAATTAGGGTTTCTACAAAATGAAAACATATACAATTTGTAATAATAAATAAAATTTCAAAACTATAAAATATGGTAGTGCATGTTTACTTAAAAAAATTCTTGAAAGAAGAAAAAAGTTTTTTGTATACATGGCAAATCTGAACACTGAACAAGTGTTTATTTTTAGTCGTGTCACTTACTTTTCAATCATAACCTGGACATCAAAAAAGTTATCATCTAATTTTCTTCCAGTCAATTCTGATTCCAAAGCATTAGATTAATCACCTCTGAAAAATGTGAGACTTAGAAATCATAAAAAGGATAAATTAGATTACCTACCTATTAGTTTCACAGTCCTTGTTCAATAAATTTACAGGCAAATCATCAAAATCGCATTCAAGACTAAAAAAATATATAACTCTACGCATTAGAATATGAAATCAAACGAAAAATTTCTAAAAATAATGTTTAAAAAGGATAAAAATAACTCACCGATTAGTCGCAGTATCCTTGTTCAATTCATTTACTGACAAATCGGGTAAAATTTCAATAAAATCAGGTTCGAGTCTAAAATTTATACTGCGTTATAGGCTTGGTTATAATAGGTACCTAATACAAGTGAAAAAAACATGGTCCCACCACTAATTTTCAGAAAAAGGTCACCACTAAGTTTACGGGAGGAGAGGCGTATGATTTGCGTTACGCCACTGGTGACCTAGATTTATATAATACACATTACTTACCTATTGCGTTTTCTTAATTTCCAGCTTAATTTTAAACTTTTTGAGCGTTTACTGCGCTTGGGATTTCTGGATGTATTGGTACTGGTATGCTTTCTACGCATTTTTCTATTAATTACACACACTTGTAGATATCCCACTTTGCGGTCTTTATACAACCACACGCAAATTACGATTTGCGTTGGTACGTCAAAAATAAAAAAATAATGCACAATTGGTACATTCACTCAACGGTACAACGAAACTCCGAATATTACCGGACACGTACAGCTGATTGCAAATAAAACTGGGACAGCTAATATGTACTATTGTAATATGAAGTACAATGACATATTAAATACTCGTAATTATGTTCCTTTTCTTATGCTTCTATCTTTAATAGTATTTTATGTATTCACCTACGGAAATATAAGTTAGAGAAAGTTTCACACGTTATTAAAAACGCAAAAAGGAGTCTCAAGACTTGTCCCACTTTTATTTGCAATCAGCTGTACAACAAAGCAAAATAAACATAAAATAAACACTCAGTGGTTATGTTACATGTGATGATCACGTGCTCATTTGTGTAAGCAGTAGCATGAACCTGCATAAATTACAATGGTGAATGCGCCCTCTAACAGTGCAAACTGGAACTATCAATAATAATTAATTCAATTTTAGCGACACTAACGCTGCTGTGAAAAAATGCGCAACTAATCGTCCACATGCCCCTCTTAAGGACTATTAGTAACTACAATTTTTACTATTTAATTGTACTTAAAGTGGTTTTTATGGCTATTGGTTTGAGAGTGGTGTTATTACTTTTTATTTTTATTTGAAACAGAGTTTAAATGTTTTAAGGATTTTATTAATCGTTATTAAGTAAATTGTCATAAGTATTATTTAAGTTTTCAGTGTCTGTTTTGTAATTTATTGCGGTGGGTGATTTTTTGATTTCTATGCTTTCCAGAAGTAATCGTTTTTTTAGATTTGTTTCAGAGTGAAGTATTTTCGGTTTTTTTAAATTAAAATTGTGTAAATTATCGATGCAGTGGTCTGAGAGAGCAGTGTTTGGTTTATTGGGACGGGTTAATTTTGTTTTTATCGATTGTTCATGTTGATTCAAGCGTTTCTTCATATATTGTTTTGTTTGGCCAATATATGTGGCGACACAATTGTTGCAGTCGACCTGGTAGACTATGTTTGATTTTTGGTTAATATTTATTTTATCTTTTAAATTTTTGAAAGTGTTTTTGCAATGTATTGTGGTTTTTATAAGCCGTTTGAATGTTTTAGTTCTTTTTCAATTTTTTCAGATAAATAAGGAATGTAAGGGATTGTAGTAAATTTTTTTGGTTGATATTGATTATTATTGAAATTTTCATTTAAAAAGTTAGGTTGTAAGGTTATTGAATTGTTAATGCATTCTTGTTTTTTTTTAAAATAAATAATCGAGTTTTAATGTTTTTGTTTATAAATATCAATTTTAGCTGATTTATCTCCCATCTTCAATACTGTAAAAAACAGCTGTAAACAAAATTTCAAAATTTATCCATATTCCTGGTGTGAGAATTTTGCCCATCAAGCACTAAAAGCACTTGTTCATCTTGAGAGGGCTTAACGTGCTTTATGAAATGGTTGAACCACATTGTAAATAAAGCTGTCTGAATCCAACCTGAAGGGTGGCATGCCGAAATTGATCCTGCGGGAGTTCCATCCATCAAAGCATCCTGCATATTTTTCCGGGGCCAGACAATCAACGAAGGAACGTAGGAGCCTGCTGCATTCATGCATGTTACCACCGTGATTAGATGCCCTCGTTCTGCTGATGTTAAAGTTCCTACATTTTTTTTACCTTTTAAAGTGATTACCTTAGCTACCTTGTGTTGTACTATAGTAATTCCAGTTTCATCAACGTTGTACAACCTATGTGCTTGGCCTTTAATTTTCTTCATCTCAGGTTCATAAATTTCAAAAAAAAAATTGACATTTTCTGGGCTAAATCCCTTAATCCTTGCAAACGACGTTCCTTGAGATTTTCTTAGAGAAAGCTGTGGATGTCGTTTTAAAAATTTACTTAACCACTTATCACCAGCACATTGTTTTCCTGCTGAAAACGGATGCTTTAAATGATTTTTTGTGGCAAGCCGAAATGCCATTGTTTTAATATATTTTCTTCTTAAACCATAAAATCTCGAATCCATTTGAATGCAGTATTGTACTAGCAAATTTTCAATGTGTTGTGGTAGTGCAGGCTTTCTTCCCATCGGAACTTCTACCAATGATTCAGGTGTTTTTTCTGAATCCTTCACGTAACGCTCCAGAGTTCCTTTTGGTACTTCAAAATATTTCGCACCTTTTTTATAGCCCATTTCATGACTCCTGCCGGCCTTTACAGCTCGCACCATCATGACAGAATTCCATTTTTTTCGTTTTACTATAGGAGGCATCTAAATTTACAAAACAAAACAACTATGTAATCATATTTGGACGGTTGAAAAGGCTGCCTAATATGAGACCCTATCACGTAAGGGTCTCATATTAGGCATACAGTGGGGTCTCATTTTAGGCATGACCACGTAGATAAAAACGCAAACGATTTTTTTAGGTTAGGATTAACTTTAGATTTAAAACAGACCGGCATGTTTACACTCCATATCAATAGCTACCTATCCTATACTAAGAGTATTAACAGGAGTCTTACCTTAAAGGTGAAAATAACAGATGAACGGTCAGATGTAAAAAACTCGACGATCACAAATTCGCGGGAAAAAATACTGTACTGTTGTGTTAGATTGGAAACACTCCAGTGACTCACAGACGCTTGTTGATTTAATAGACTACTGTTTTATGCTACTGGAACCAGACGGCAGCATTTCCTACGTCTTGTAGACCGGGGTCTCATATTAGGCAGGGATCTCATAATAGGCATGCTGACCCTATTTCAAAGACCGCGCCCCAGTTCCTCATCAGGACAGATATTGCGTATGATTTTTTTTGTGTTGATGTAAACATTAATGCAACTTGTATGTATAAATAAACAAGAACTTACCTTTTGCACCGAGTTTTTCAGATATTTTTTCCTATGTCTGGTCTTGTGCACTTCTGTTACAGTAATCCGATCGTCTATAGTCGTATAAAGTTGCATACTGTTGCACTTCTTCGCAGAATTCTATATTAAATTGACAATCGTCACGCACTTTTTAAAAACGAACAGCAGAAACGCCGAATTTATAATGACATTAACCACTCATGTAGGCTTCTTATGGCACCGAAGTGGCATGGCGGTGGCGGCAGTAACCACGCCTGCTCCACGTCACCTCTATGTGTATTGCCTCATAAGCTAACATGCGGGTGACATGCCCGCACCACGCCTCCGCCATACGTCCGTTCTGTGTGAATTGCGCCTGAAGCTTGTGCCCGTGGCAAATGCCACCTTGGCCACGCCCTAGTTACGGCTCTGGATCTTTGGTAGAAAGTGGATAGTTCTTTACGATAAAAATAAAATTTATCATGGGCGATAAAAACGACCTGTTATTGTTATACCTATTATTGGAAGAAATCGACGAAGAGGAGGAAATATTGATGCAACTAAACAATGACGAAAAATTGCTGAAGTCCATCCCATGTTTAAGAGAAGAACTGAAGAGGGATTTTTTAACATCGTCAAATAAATATCTGTATCCTATAACCTCAGATGAAGAACTAGCCGTTACTTTGCGATAAGTATTATTTATTTACTAGCAACCAGTGAGACAAATGTCTCATTTAATAAAACAAAAAAGACCGTTTTTCAAATAAAACGCGTATTAAATAAAAACAATAATATTTTTTTAAATATTTTATTTTCTCGAAAACCGGAAGTGTCACGTGACTGAAATTCGGTTCCGGACCTGACATGACCATTCCAAACATATAACTTTCATAACTTTTTTCTCTATCTCTTACGGTTTGGCTGCTTAAACAGCGTCCCGGACGGACCAGCGTCCCAGACAAGTCTATTATACCGATGGGGCCACAATTATATATAACAGCAATAAGATAACATGAACAAGAAGATAACACGTATTGCTTGAGTAAGAAGGAGATAAACATAGTAGCAAATATTCGAGAAGGCTCGAATAATATAATTTTTTTGTATGGCCATCTCTTTCTTACTCAAGCGTTCTATTTGCCTGTTCATGTTATCTTACTGCTGTTATATATCGGGTGTTCATAAACAGTCGTCATCCCAGTTGCTTTGAAAAACAAAATGTTATATCTTTGATTAATTCGTGCAACACAATGAAACGTCATTGAGTACTGTCATAGCGCATTTTTTCTCAATTTTAATAGACATACGTTTCTGAAGTCAAAACCTACTGGGATGACGACTGTTTATGAACACCCGTTATAATTATGGCCCCATCAGTATATATGGATTCATAATTAGGGCATAATAGATAGATAATTAAAATACATCATAGATTGTCAGGTTCTAGGTAAATAGACCGAACTCAATAGACCGAAAGGCAGTTGACCGAACTCAATTGACCGAAAAGCAATAGACCGAAACGTCACTAGACCGAAGCAGCAATAGACCGAAAATCACTTGGTCGAAAATATGTTACGGTTAAAGTACACATTCGGTAAATGTGCACATTAAATATCTCGAAAAATTACATTTATTAACAATAGGATCAATAGAAATATTTACACACTATTACAGGAAACATAGTCGATTATTTACGTGGGAATGCACATAATTTTAATTTTTAATATTAGTAGATATGTAATTGGGTAGGATATATCTGTTAAGTATTGTATGATTTACTAGAATAAAATTAAAATAGAATCAAAAACAAACAAAAACAAAAAAAACGTCAAAGCGCCTTGTCAGTAACTTCGGTATTCAAGGAAACATAGTCGATTATTTACGTGGGATTGAGCATAATTTTAATTTTTAATATTAGTAGATATGTAATTGGGTAGGATACATCTGTTAAGTATTGTATGATTTACTAGAATAAAGTTAAAATAGAATCAAAAACAAAAAAAAACTTCTAAACACGCCACCAGTTTATGTTGCCCGTCCTAAGCCTGAATAAAGTGTGAAGGGAAGTTGATGCTATTAATGTTAATAAATGTAACCGTAATATATTTTCGACCAAGTGATTTTCGGTCTATTGCTGCTTCGGTCTAGTGAGGTTTCGGTCTATTGCTATTCGGTCAATTGAGTTCGGTCAACTGCTTTCGGTCTATTGAGTTCGGTCTACTTGCCGTAAGCGAGATTGTCATATTGATTGAAAGCATGCATCTTACATAAAAATCTTGCATGTTTGAAGGTACTGGTTGTACTGGCGTAACTGGTGGTGCTGTCATAACTGGCGGTGGTGGTGGTGAAGGCGAGTAGAGAAAACTACTGCGGGAATTCGATTCTGATAGTGACATTTGAGGCGTAATGGTAATAGGTTTGTTATTACGTTCTTCTAAATCAATAAGGGAGAGTTGGGGAATGGTGCGCACTTAAGCGGAAATTGTATTTGTGACAAGACTATGATAGATAAATTAATATCAAGAACGCTATGACATACACCGCTTATTCTACTTTATATATGTAAAACAATATTCACTTATAATACCATGAGTAGTCAAAGTTATGTCGACTATTTTTGCGGTGGTGTCACGAATGTCCATTGCGCTTTGGTACGATTAGGACGAGTGCGCTAGCACGAGTCCTAATCCCAAGCGCAATGGACATGAGTAGTGATACCACCGCAAAAATAATCTACTTAACTTTGACTAAGAATGGTATTCGAGGGACTATTTAATGAACCAAACTACTTTTTCAAATTAGTTTTCAGTAAATCTAGCAACAAACTACGCAATTTCTATAGTAACAGAACACTAATATTGACTTTTTCTAATAAAAATCGCATTTGTTAAAAATAGTCACTTGAATATCTTCTAGGAAGATATATCCACTGATATTTTTTTGATTGGTCAAGAAACGTCAGAATTCTGGATTTTCATTGGTCACTTTTTGACAGATGACAGGTGAATTGAATAGTCACTTATAATACCATGAGTAGTCAAAGTTATGTCGACTATTTTTGCGGTGGTGTCACGAATGTCCATTGCGCTTTGGTACGATTAGGACGAGTGCGATAGCACGAGTCCTAATCCCAAGCGCAATGGACATGAGTGGTGATGCCACCGCAAAAATAATCTACTTAACTTTGACTAAGAATGGTATTCGAGGGACTATTTAATGAACCAAACTACTTTTTCAAATTAGTTTTCAGTAAATCTAGCAACAAACTACGCAATTTCTATAGTAACAGAACACTAATATTGACTTTTTCTAATAAAAATCGCATTTGTTAAAAATAGTCACTTGAATACCTTCTAGGAAGATATATCCACTTATATTTTTTTGATTGGTCAAGAAACGTCAGAATTCTGGATTTTCATTGGTCACTTTTTGACAGATGACAGGTGAATTGAATAGTCACTTATAATACCATGAGTAGTCAAAGTTGTGTCGACTATTTTTGCGGTGGTGTCACGAATGTCCATTGCGCTTTGGTACGATTAGGACGAGTGCGATAGCACGAGTCCTAATCCCAAGCGCAATGGACATGAGTGGTGATGCCACCGCAAAAATAATCTACTTAACTTTGACTAAGAATGGTATTCGAGGGACTATTTAATGAACCAAACTACTTTTTCAAATTAGTTTTCAGTAAATCTAGCAACAAACTACGCAATTTCTATAGTAACAGAACACTAATATTGACTTTTTCTAATAAAAATCGCATTTGTTAAAAATAGTCACTTGAATACCTTCTAGGAAGATATATCCACTTATATTTTTTTGATTGGTCAAGAAACGTCAGAATTCTGGATTTTCATTGGTCACTTTTTGACAGATGACAGGTGAATTGAATAGTCACTTATAATACCATGAGTAGTCAAAGTTGTGTCGACTATTTTTGCGGTGGTGTCACGAATGTCCATTGCGCTTTGGTACGATTAGGACGAGTGCGATAGCACGAGTCCTAATCCCAAGCGCAATGGACATGAGTGGTGATGCCACCGCAAAAATAATCTACTTAACTTTGACTAAGAATGGTATTCGAGGGACTATTTAATGAACCAAACTACTTTTTCAAATTAGTTTTCAGTAAATCTAGCAACAAACTACGCAATTTCTATAGTAACAGAACACTAATATTGACTTTTTCTAATAAAAATCGCATTTGTTAAAAATAGTCACTTGAATACCTTCTAGGAAGATATATCCACTAATATTTTTTTGATTGGTCAAGAAACGTCAGAATTCTGGATTTTCATTGGTCACTTTTTGACAGATGACAGGTGAATTGAATAGTCAAGAAAATATTAGAGTAGCGGGGGGTATTATGGAATAAGTTGGGTATTGTAGAATACCACTGTTTTGAAAACACTGGCGGCGCAATCTTCTGTACCATAGAATAAATGTATTGCTTTAACATCAAGGTCAGCGGCTGCACGTTAAAAATCATCAGAGAGCAACATAACCTCAAGTATTGTTGATTATATCGATGGAGTGGCGTGCATAATTTTTAGGTAATCCGTTTTATTCGTTGTTTTCAGCAATTCTAAAAAGTTTTAATGATTGTCTCTGTTTGCAAAAATATGTAAAAAAGTGCAGAATTATGTTGGTATAATTCTTGTTTTAATATAAGAACTCTTTTATTTTTTATTTAATAATAACCAACGAGTGCTTCTGGGTTTCTGGCTGCTAATGTGGAATATTCCATATTAACCTCCTAATGTAGAATAATAGTGCATAAATTAGCCTCCAATCATTCTAAGACCTACTCTTTCAAACTTGAGAGCTATTTTGTTGTTAGTAGACATGATACGGCCAAAACACCTAAATTGAAAACTCGGGTAAAAAGGAAGATTTGCAAAGAAAAAAGAATGGCCCTTCTGCAGCAGGCAATACAATATCTGGTCCTAGTGGAGTGAAGTTCAGAGCTAAGAAACCTAAAAATGTAAAAAGGCAGACTATGTATTCTTCTGATGATTCAGGTAGTGAGGTGTCCTTAGCTACTTCTTCCTGCGATGAAGATATTTTTCCAAACATCAAACACCGTCTTAAGATGCAGAATGTATTTTTTGCACCGGCCTATTTTTTGAAGATAGAAAGGGCGAAGTTTAGATAGTGCCTTGTATGTAGCTTTTGGGCCCATGAGCTGTGACGGTGTTGAAAAAGACAAGTGTGCGATTTCTGTTACTAATGGACTTTATATTTGATTAGGTTTTTTTTATGTGGTATTCCATATTACCCAACCATTTTTTGGTGACGATAAAAATGTTTTATTGCACTTATATTCAAATAACTTTAAAAAAATAATTTTTGTATTATCTACAGAGAGTAAGGTAAAGTACGTTTTTTTTCCTATAAAAATTTTCAAGGTCAAGATAAAATTGGCAAAACTGCTTTTTTTAAATTATTAGAAAATTTATTTTCGTCAGGTTTTTCTGTAAATGACTTGTCACTTTGACATTTAAAATAAAACTGTCAGCTTTTCTTTTTTGAAAATGAATACGCGGTAAAAAACTGAATCTTTTAAAATTAAACGTAAAAAAAAGCAATTCTGAGGTGTGCAGAGGAACTGTTGGATCTGCAGCCTAACATGCCAGAAGAGGAAGTTTACGAAAGATTACTTAAAAACAAAACTCCTTTAATGCCAGATTTTAAATTACCCACCAATTTTTAGTTCTAAAAATTACTAAAACAAATTTTACCAACATATTTTTTTAAAGGAATCCAAGTAATGCCAACATAAACCCTAAATTCTTTGACCTTAAAAATTTGTATAGGAAAAAAACGTACTTTAATAAAGACATTCAAGCAGCGATGATGCTGCTTATTTATTCAAAAATGTATTTAATCTCTACAATATTGGCAAAAAACAAAAGGGTATTCCATAATACCCCCCGCTACTCTACTATACAGGCATGACATTTAAAAAAGTAAAAAATTGCATTTGCGCACAATTACCCACCCCGCCGGGCAATGATGCGCACAGGTTATGTAATGATGCGCAATAAATCTTTGTTATAAAAAATATTTATTGTTCAACATTAACATCAAAACTAGTTACAACTATAATATACTTAAGCTTAATGTAAGCAGTAGTCGCATTTATAATTTTCTAGGGTGTCTGCTCCTGCGCAGTCTGCATGGTTCCAAGAAGAACATAAAACACAGCGGTACCATAATTCTCCATTATTGCCAATTTCGCGACATATAAAACATATCTCGTTAGGTTTTGAGGGTGTTTTTGGAGAAGGTACTATGAAGTTTAAATCTATATCGTCCAACTCGTGATCGTCGCATATGTCGGACAAATCCTCCTGCAATGAATCGTCAGATGTCTCAGGTGTTGCCTCTCTCTTCATTTTTTGTTTTCCTTTATGTTTTTTTCAGTCTCATGTTTCTTCGCCAAAACATCTTACAGTTTTCTTTTGGAGTGTTTTTTCTTTTTCCTTCTTCTTTAGGTTTTCTTCTCTTAATCTTTTGTTTTCTTGAGCTATATCTAATTCTTCCTTGACAGGTGTGCTTGTAAGGATTTTCGAACATTGTTTCTTTTGACTATTCCTTTTAACTTCTTTGGTAACTTTTTTTGTCGGTATAGGAGCCATGGTAAGAAAAGAGTTCTCTTTGGGTGTACTTGGCTGTGGATTTTCGAAATCAATCAAAGAATTTGGTCTATTAGCAGGCAATGAAACGTTAGCTTCTTATCCAGTATTATCAGACAATGAAACGTTAGCTTTTGGTATGGATAAGGTAGGATCATCTTCGTCAGGATTTTCTATAGTGTAATGTGTTACTTGATTGGAAGGCGCAAAATCATGCTCATTCAATTTATCTGGAACTAATGGATACATTTCTGAAGTACGGAACCCTGAAGCGGCTTTCTCCATTGTGGCGACTTTCATAAATGCCCTGTTTAATAATTCAGCGACGTCATATTCTGTTATTTTTTGATGACCAGAAGAGGATAAGTAAAGATCGTATTCTCTATAGAGAACGTTTTTAAGTGAACTAAAAAATGTTAAATCTAATGGCTGAAGATGGTCTGAGGTGTGGGGTGGAAGAGACACCATATGGATATTATTTTCCTTACAAAAATTACAAGCCGGAATCGAAATATGACTTCAATGGTTGTCTAGAATCAAAAGGATGGGGTCAGATGGAGGAGGCTTTGTATGTTTTGCAAAATGAAACAACCACTCAAAAAACAACTCAGAAAGCACCCAAGGGTCCGTTTTTTTGAAGTATTGTTGGCATTCTTTTTGGGGGATAAATAAGCATGGGGGCGATGTAATTCCCTGAAGCACTCATACAAAAAACGCCCGTTATAGTCGTTCCACTTTTTTTGGCTCCCTTGGCACCGTAAACCTTTGGACATTTGGCTTGAACGGTTGTAATACCCGTTTTGTCCATGTTGAAAATTTTGTTTGGTTTTATTTAAACTTCTGCATGAGAATTTCAAGATTAGAATAAAATAATTTACAGGTTCTTTATTAAAGGATGAAATCCGATTTAAACTAGTACCCTCAGGCTGTCTTAGTTTTACCTCAGGAACTCTTTAAAAATCCATAAAGCCATGCCTTTCCAGCTATTCCCTTTTCACGATTAAAATTATGAACAATATTATGTTGTTCTGCATACCTAAATGCTAGTCTTCTTAGCCCACTAGGTGTCAGCCCAAAAAATAATTCTGAAAGTAGCAAAACATATTCTTTTAACTCACGCTCTATTTCTTTTGAGAAAATAGTCTTGCTGCCCAATCGAGGTGGTTTAGAATCATTTTCTAACAGCTTTTCTCTGAGGGTAGATTCTGGTAGGTATATTAAAAGATCTTCCTACTTCTCTAATTTTTCTTCCTTTCATTCCTTATGGCATCCAGCGCGTTTTGCAGGCTTTCGGCCGTGTAAGACAGGATGACAGTCTTACGTGTGTAATTTATAGGCATCTGGAAACAATAAACCTACTACTACTACTTACTATTTAATTACATGAGGGGTTGTGTTTTATAATTCATAATATGACAACTATTTATTTATTTATTTATCATTCAAATGTGCCAGAACATTCACAAAATACTAGATTTTACGAAGAAATCTCATTTCAAACGATTGGATAAAAATTATGGACTTACCGCCTTATTTTCTGATGCCGAAAAGTTACAAAAATTTGTTAAAAGTCGATCTCACGGCGGTTGTATACAAACTAAACTCACCAATAATCGCGCCAACAATTTTCCCAACGTTCAGCAGAGAGCAGCACTGGTCGAGCACTACGGATAACCCGCAAAATTTGAAATCACTTGGTGCGCACGATTACCCGCTGCGCACCATTCCCCAACTCTCCCTTAATATCTTACCTGATCTTCCTAGAAACTCCGCAACCTCTTTCCATGCATTATCTTTAACTAATTGGTTTTTGTACAAGGGATTTGCCAAATCAAATAAGCAAGGGAACTTCGATACAAGTTCTACTAATCTTTCGTCTTCCGTACATGAAAATAACACTTTTGCGTTGTTAACAGTCATAATATACATGAATTTTCGCTCTTTAAAAATACAAATCACAAAAAAATTCTGTACTACCCTGCGCTGGGGCTGCTGCTAGACTGCTTGAAGAGAGGTAGTTGTGCAACCGCTGGTCCCGATCTACGTTAGCCCCACGAAACGCATAGCGGCAGACGCGCAAAAGAAAACATTGTTGCTTAGACTTCTGTCAGACGTAGTCCGTCAGCCGCCTGCGTCCGCCGCTTCATAGGAACCTACCTTTAGCCGCTCAGTCGTAGCGGTCACCATTTTTTGTTGCGCATTTCAAAACCACTCAGTAATTCAGTTTTAATTGCTAATTAATTTATTCTTTCAAAATAGTTTCATACCTAGAAATACTCATAGCTAATTATCAGTCTCAAGAAGCTACTACTACAATATAGATATATATATATATATATATATATATATATACAGGGTGTTTGGTTCACCGACGTATATCCGAAAGGAGGTGGTAGGTGAGTCGGTTTGGAACTTATTTAACCAAAAATACCTTTATACAAAGTGTCACGGTTTCTGAGATAAAGCCAACTTTGTGATTTTATTAAATTACTGCAGTTTTAGTATGATTAATTTTAATTAGACACAACTGCAAACTTTTAATTTCTTGTAACTTTTATTTTAGTAGTCTTTGATATCTGTTCTATCAAATAAAATCACTTGATACACTCTACATGTGATAAAACAAAATATGGAGTCGACTAAAGTTCAAAAATGTATTCTCTAGATATCAAACTTTGATCTAGTAAGCCACGTATAAAAAGTAATTACAAAACAAGACGCGTTCAGATGTGTTTAAAAACTTCCACGATATCTGCCCTTTCTATTGATGTATCACACTCTAATTATTAACTGCAACTTTTGAAATAAAAAAGTATTTGAAGAAAAAGTGACAAATTTTTTTTAATAATAAATTTTTTAACTAAATACAGAAATAAATGAAATATTTATTTATTAATTTTCGTTCTCGAAATGGCCACCACCGTTTCTAACACAAGCCCGAGCTCTTCTACGCATACTGGTAGTTGTTACACTTAACCTCATTTCCTCTCGCATTGTTACAGCTGCCTCAGTAATTTTTGCAACAAGATGATCTCTATCTCGTATTTCTTCATTATAAACCAGATTTTTCATATGTCCCCACACATAATAATCGACGGGGGTTAAATCGGGCGATCGGGCTGGCCACTCTATTGGCCCATTTCGCCCTATCCATCGATTAGGAAATCGATCGTTTAAAAAATTTCTCACAGCAATCCCATAATGCGCAGGGCATCCATCATTCTGAAAGATTACTTGTTGTCTTACATCTAGTGGTATTTCTTCCAAAATATCTGGTAGATTGTGGGTCAAAAATTCTAAGTAGTTTGCAGCATTTAAATTGTCTGGCAAAAAAAATGGACCAATTAGGACTCGACCTATTACACCTGCCCACACATTTACGCTAAATTTACGTTGAAATGAAATTTGCTTTTTTAAATGGGGATTCTCTTGTGCCCAATAATGCTGATTGTGAAAATTAGTTATGCCTTCACGCGAAAATTTTGATTCATCCGTCCACAGAATGCTGCGTAGAAACCTTTGGTCTTCTATGTCGGCATTCAAAATAAATCGACAAAAATTATTTCTACGAACTGGATCACCATCCTCGAGCCCTTGTACAGGTGTGTAATGATAAGGATGCCTTTTTTCAGAATGTATAACTGATCATACCTTCCATGTTGACAAATTGAGTTCTCGAGCAACTTTTCTTATACTGGTAGTGGGATCTGCATCAAATGCATTCAAAATTCGTTCATCTTCTTCAGGACGATGTCTTTGATTATTATTTCTATGTTCTACGTGATGCAGGTTACCAGTTTCACGAATTCTACGATACGTACTAGCGAACACGGACACGTGAGGTAGTCTTCTTTCAGGAAATCTTTCACGATAGAAACGTTGAGCAGCAGCTGCGCTGCCGTCGGCCTTCCCATACATGAATAAGATATCAGCATACTCAATATTAGAGTAAGTAGCCATCACTACATAGGTAATAGTTCAACAAATGAAGATAATTCTTAATCAGTGGTTTAACAAAGTCAATTCAACTGAAACTCAATGCAGCACAACCAAGTTACAACACACGAAATTAATAAAAAGTTTGACAGACATGGGGATTAAAACAATTGATATTATTTACAAATACAAAGCTACTCGATTTGTTCGTTTTCGTCTAATCGATCGTAATAGCAAACTTGATTTTAATAGTCATTTTTGTTAATCAGTTTCTAATAAAATTTTGTCACTTTGTCTTCAAATACTTTTTTATTTCAAAAGTTGCAGTTAATAATTAGAGTGTGATACATCAATAGAAAGGGCAGATATCGTGGAAGTTTTTAAACACATCTGAACGCGTCTTGTTTTGTAATTACTTTTTATACGTGGCTTACTATATCAAAGTTTGATATCTAGAGAATACATTTTTGAACTTTAGTCGACTCCATATTTTGTTTTATCACATGTAGAGTGTATCAAGTGATTTTATTTGATAGAACAGATATCAAAGACTACTAAAATAAAAGTTACAAGAAATTAAAAGTTTGCAGTTGTGTCTAATTAAAATTAATCATACTAAAACTGCAGTAATTTAATAAAATCACAAAGTTGGCTTTATCTCAGAAACCGTGACACTTTGTATAAAGGTATTTTTGGTTAAATAAGTTCCAAACCGACTCACCTACCACCTCCTTTCGGATATACGTCGGTGAACCAAACACCCTGTATATATATAATTACAATGTTGTTTTATTTAAAATCAAGTGTTACCTAAGTTAAGACCAAGTGTTTTCCATTATAATTAAACTAAATGTTGAATCTCTTGCTGACTTAAAGAGTACGAGAATCACATATTGTGTAGTATGTAGTGGAATGTAGTTTCGTCAACGAATTAGAGCACTTCTTAATTTAATTGATATATTGAAAACATTGTACAAATTGACAAATTGCGGAACTAGGTTACATCTTGACAAAAACAAGTTCAAGGTAGCAGAGAGCGTCCTTCTTGGACGTAATCATTACGCACCCCTCGTTAGTCTTCCACTGCTACGCAGGCGGGGTGAGTAAGCAGTTGCTACGCCCTGTGTGAAATTAGCCGCAAATTTATTGTTTGCGTACTGGTAGTATAGAAAGCCGTTACAACTGAAATTTGTATACTATTTATTACAAACCAATAAAAAATGTAAATGGTTTTACAAAATTAATATTTAATTTAATAGAACAATGTTGTTACGTTTTCTACAGCTGCCCCTGCATCTTCCCCATTTAATAACGCAGCGTTTTTTTCATTGCCACCTTCATCGTGAATATCGCCCAACCACGACCTGCTGAATTGCTTGACAAAGTGACATTTGTCACACAATTCAGCAGGCCGTGCGCCCAACTTAGCTACGTTATGGTGGTCTATAATAAAATGATGTAAAACACAAGCAGCAGCTATGGTATGATTGGATAATTCCAAGTCTACCATATCCAAATGTTTCAGACGCCTGAATTTCCCTCTCAGCAAACTAAACGCACGTTCTAACATTGATCGTATTGAACTTAAACAAACATTATATCTGCTTTTTTCATTTGTAAGATTATTTATGTCCCGCAATGGCGTAATCAATTATGGCATCAGGGGATATGCTGAATCCCCTATAATATGGTATTCTGGTGGCAATAATGGATTTGCCTCATCACTCAAGCGGCCAAACAATGGGCTGTTGCGAAATACCCTCCCATCATGCCAGGCATACCAATAAATAAATCTATAAATGTAGCACTGTGATCGTAAACACCTACAAATGTATTTTTTTTTAAATTAATGAAAAGTACCTTGAAATATTATGGAGTGGACTCATTTCCTATTGTAAAACTCGTTGGCATTGCCAGGTGGTTGTTTAATAGGGATGTGGCATCCATCGACTGCCCCAATAACACATGGAATTCCATGGGAACGACCTTGAAAGATCTAAAATTTAAAACATTAATTGGTGCTGCTCGTTTGCTTTTCTTAGTAAAGACTTACATTTGAAATGCCACCGTAATTCGCTACTTCTGGCCATTTTGTATATTCCGGAACTAAACTTGAAAGCACATTTACAATTTCTTTAAAATGTAATGACCACTACTAGGTGCTCTTCCGAATCTATCGCATGCTGCTAAAAAACTCTCAGGTTTGCTTATTAGCGTTCAAACTGTATGCATAACTTTTTTGGGAGTGTTACTATCCCTCCCTCTCTGCCCATTCTTACCCCAATAACTTGGACTAAATCCTGAAATCAACATTTCCATATTTACAATGTGATCACTATTTAGAAAAATGCTATTTAATTCTAAATTATCAGTTATCCCTTCATTTTTAAGTACTTTATGAACCGTATGAAAATGATTTTATTCACTTTTCGTAATTATTGCTAGTGGTATGAAAGTATTTACAAATGTATTATATTTACGTAACTAAAAAATAAATACCTGAAATGTAGTTCGAGACATTCGAAAATGTTCTTTAAATTGGCTGTCTGGATATCGGGGCAGACTTCTTCGAAATAATTTTCGTTTCTTGTAAGATCCCTTCTCTCCTCCAAATCTTCCATTTCGATAGGTTGAGCAAGGTCTTCTGCTGCATTTAAAATAAAATTCAAATTAATTCCTTCGTCTTCTGCAAGCAAAAGCAACCTTAATTGATCCATTTTCTTTGCTAACCAAATGCACTTTGCCACCAATTACTTAGTGCACTGCTTTTATAGAGTAGCAACTAAGAATCAAGTGGGGTTTCCTATACAGTTTAGAATCATTACCAGAAATAAAATATTACTTACAAATACCATCTATGTAATTGCTAATGATTGTTAAATATTTGTACATTGAATACATACACTTTATACAATTTAAATAAAGATTACTACGTAATTATTGTTAGATATTACCCACATAATTACCTACTTTCCTACTAGACTACTCTTTAATTTATCTTACTAACCTCATCACATAATATTTATTTTTTCATTTGAACAAAATATAAAAATATTACACTTTAATTTGTTATTATTGATAGTATCATCGGTCATAATAGATATGGTTTATTTGGAAATTTGAACAGAAATGTAAATACATTACTTATTTCACGGATTACAGTTGATTTCTAACTCTTAAAACCAAAACACAACATTCAGCTATATTTGTAGGTTAACATAAACAACTTTGACAGTTAACTCAACGTAAATTAAGAAAGACTATACAGCAAATAGACATCGTTCAATCTGAGCGGTTGCTCAGCGCGCACTCAGCGGTTGTGTCGTCTGAATGCGCCCATTGAAATCTTGAATGTTATGCAGTCGAACTCCCACATAGTGATATTCAAAAATCCCCACAAAAACATCACTATATAGAATTTATACTTCAAAAATAAAACACAAATTTAAATGTAACATAATAACAGTATTTATAATGTTTATAAACGTTTTTCTACTAAATTAGTCATTGAATGTATGATCGGCAAGCAATTGCTAACTACTGCGACAGCTACCAATTCAGGATGATCAAATCGAGATCCCACTGTACGTCTAAAAGTGGTTAGAAATTGCTATCTATGTCTATCTATGGAGAACAAAAGGCGCCTCAAAACACAAAATTTATGTGACACTCGTGAGCGCGCCTCATGAAATGAACAAGAAATAGTTATAAATAAATGTCAACAATGTAATTCAACTTATTATATGTGTGTTTTTAATATATTTGGGTATTAATTTTTGTAGTTTTATTATATGGTTACCCAGGTACCACGGGTATAGACTTAAAAGTGTTTTAACTTTACACTAAAATTTTAAATAACGTAATTGATATTTTTGAAAGATAATAGTGCAAATTGAATGTACTTGAACTATTTGAGGATAAACTAAACGATAGCTGCAAACTTTAATGAGAAATGTAAAATTAATTACAATTACATGAAAATGTGGACACACCGGACAAAACAGTTAATTGGTGAATAGTTTGTAATTGGTACATATATTAGTGAAGAAATATATATTCTGATACATTTAAAAATTGTGTAGTTGTATTCTGTGATCCCAAATATGTATATTTAGGTACCAAGTTTGTGATCCTAAGTGATTTAGAAGTCGAGATAGTGATAATATACTTATATTTCAAAATGGCAGTTATAAAATCCAAGATGGCCGACGGAGGAGTTGGTTCCTATCAAAAATTTAAAGCTAAGTACCAAAGTAGTACCTGGGAAAAAATGGTGTTTTTGACCGGTGTGTCCACATTAACGCGAAATTCGACCTTAACCCTTTCGCCCCTGAACTATTTTTAAAATAGTTTGAAGCTTTTGTTTGGCTAGAATTGCTTGAAGGTGATTCAATTGTACCGAAAAAATGTTAAAAAAATTCTATCTTTATTCTATTTCGAAAAATGACTGGGACATATATGTCCCACCAGTGCTTTACTGTGGGACATACGCGTCCCACAAGTATTCGATAATCAAAAAATGAATACTTTATATGGAAGTTTATTCAATAATAATTATAATGCAGTGTCAGTACAAAAGCAACGAAACATCTATGTGAAGTTACACATGATAGGGAAGACAGCATGATTTGCACAATGCAAAATTGCAAGCAGAGCAGATAGTCTTAGTTCGTTTTTCAGTTCCATTGGTAGCGCACCTGCGGCATCGGCGTCGGGTATTGGTTTCCATAGGCAAGTGTTCACCCACATTTTCCATTGACCTCACACGTTTCGGGATGGGGCCTCCTTTCCCGGCACTTCTTCTTTTTATGGCTGAATTTGCATTACCTAGAGCGACCATTTGTTCTGCTAGTGGTACGAGAAACTGTAACAGTGGAACCTTTTTGCGTCTAATTTCCTGATGTAGAACCCACGAGTTTACAACAACAGACATAAATAGTTTATAAAAAACTTTTCTCCACCATTTGGTGGATTTTCTGTTGAGATCGTAAGTAGCTACTTTTTGGTCGGCCAGATCCACTCCCCCCATGTAATTGTTGTAAAATATAATCATATCTGGGCATGGAAATTCGGTTCTACTACCATCCTTGAGTTTTCTCTGGGCAACTCCCATCGTACTCGAGTGGCAGTTACTCATGACAGTTACATCTTTAGTATCTTTCCACTTCGTGGCAATGATACCTTTAGAGGTGCTGCGAAAAACTGCATCGCCTCGTGCCATTTTTCCACTGGGAAAGGTAGGAGTATTTTTTCGATTTTGCATATATGTTCCCACGCATGAATATGGCAGAGTACTAACTAAGGCGGTTGAAGTGAAAAATCGATCAAAACATAATGATACGTCAGAAGCTCTAATTGTGGATGTCAATTTTTGAACTACTCTTTCTCCTAGTGTACCCTCTCTAGCACCTTCTTCTTTCCCTGCATATACATTCATATCATAAATATACCCAGTCTTCGAATCACAGCGTTCCCATATTTTTATGCCCCTCTTAATCGGTTTGAGAGGTTGGTATTGTTTGAGGGCCGATCGCCCCTTGAATTTAGTCATGGTTTCGTCTATCGATTGGAAGGGGCTATCTTCCCTGGCCTTTAGAAAGGTGTACTTCAAGCAGGAGAGTACTTCTTCAACATAGTAAATTTTTGAAGCATTGTGGGGCTTCTGTGGGCGATTATAATACATTTTAGACAACAAGAATGTACATCTGTCTCTTCCTATTGCATTACGGATAAAATTATTACCAAGTGATTCATTGTTGGACCAATAATGAGCAAATGCTGGAACTTTGTTGTATGACATCACCAAAGTGATCCCAAGGACTTTCATTATTTCGTACATCTCGGTTTTCTGATATTGTTTCTTTGTGTCTTTGGAGAGAATATCTAAGCGTTCGTTAGTGTATTGTGCAATCAACATGAAGAGGCTTTTAGGAAAAAGTTTCAAGAATATGTCCAACTCTGTTGATGTTCTGTTTATGTCTATCAAAGTTTTACATGCTCTCACTGCAGGTATGGTGGATCGAGGAGTAAACGCATCAGGAACTTCACTCCATATGAAATTACCTGATGTAGTGGGTATGACATTTTCTTGATCTTCATCTGCGTCATCCCCTGATGGATACCGTTCATCAGGAGAATCGGCCCTTTCCGGATCTTCTTCTTCAATATGATCCAATACCTGACCATTATTGGTTGTGGCAGCTTTGCTAAATTCAGAATCACTCGAATCTGTTCCCGAACATTCGTAGTTCGGATCATCGTCACTACCCGAAAATGGCTCTGTTTCGATATCCGACAAATTTTCGGTCAATTCTTGAAGTTCTCTTTGCGTTAGAGCCCTTTTCATCTGAAAAATATAATTTACATTCAACACTACTGGGACCGATACATCCCACTGAACAACACGGCTGGGACAAATATGTCCCGAAGTGCAAGTACGGTAACGTAACTACAGTTATTCACTATATATTTTCATGTTAACAATGCTGCATCAATGAATAAGTGTAATAAGCTTACCTTGAATACTAATATCACAATAGTTTAATTTATATTTATAATTTATAGCGATAACACTAAATTTTAGCACTAAATCTCACATAGGTTGCACACCACGCCTTGCATGAGTTGGCATTTTTAGGTTATATTAGTTTGCAGGGAATTTTTCAGCCGGTATACCGGGTGTCAACGAATTTATTAGACAAGTCATAACTTCTAGAGTATTAGATGTATCAAAATGAGATTTGGTATAGGTAAATGGTATAGGGAGAGGAGAGTTTTTGCATATTTTTCACTTTCAGGTCACTTTCGGTTTCACCGGAAATGGCTCCCGTTTCGATTTTTTAAATGGAACACCCTGTATATTTTTGCATATTTGGATTTGTGAGACAATTTTGGATCAGCATGTGACATTTTAAAAACTTATCCATGGCAAACTTGACAAAAGTAAATAAATTATTAGTCAGTATTTTGTTTAGAAATATTTAACTTATGAGCTTATTTTTAATCCAATCGCAAATAAATTAGTATCGTTAGATTCGCCAAAAAATCCTCTTTTCGGAAAGTGCTTGTCAAAAAAGGGTCACCATTTGAAAAAAAATAGTTAGACAAGAAAACGTGATTTTGCCAACTTGTCTTATTCCTATCTATCATACTAATCACTAAAACTTTGCGATTGTAATTTTCAGACATCACCTGAGGTCCTTAGATTAGTTTGCGTCCGATCATGGCCACTTAGATGCCATATTAAAAGTGGCTCTAAAAAAATCAAGTAGGCTTAAAAACTTTTTAAAATGTCACATTCTGATCCAAAATTGTCTCAGAAATCCAAATATGCAAAAATATACAGGGTGTTCCATTTAAAAATTCGAAATCGGAGCCATTTCCGGTGAAACCGGAAGTGACCGGAAAGTGAAAAATATGCGGAAACCCTCCTCTCCCTATACCATTTACCTATACCAAATCTCATTTTAATACACCTAATACTCTAGAAGATATGACTTGTCTAATAAATTCGTTGACACCCGGTATATGCAACACATAATGCCCTACTGCATAATCTACTGTTAGGTATGATTTCAATGACTTTTCGGGACATATATAACCCGGCAGGGTATATTGAAAAAATGATGGGACGTATATGTCCCAGTAGGGGCGAAAGGGTTAAGCTGCCCCATCTCATACGCACTGTTTCATAAGAGTAGCCCAATATTTTTGCAGTGGGCTATAATTTTGCACTCTGAAAAACTTTTTGTAATAACATTTTTCTGTAATATGAACGGATAATTTACTTTATCGTAATTCCTTCTAATAAACATTCGGCTTCCTCAGCTTCTTGCTTCAAAACATTAAAACGCCGACATCTCAGAGGGACTTTTAAGGGAGCGCTTCTAGGACACCAAGGAACATTTCTGTCAAAAATCAAGACTACATTATTTTTCTTAAGTTTCCCTTAAAATTTGTCTAATATGCCTGAACTTATAAGGTCCGGACAGATTTAATGATAAACATTTCCAAGCAAATGATCAAAGGTGTACGCTCAATATTGATAAAAATTTAGTAAAGATTGTCGACACTAACATCAATTCTTCTTTGACTTTTCAATTACGACAATGATTGTAATGAATACATATGCCTTATTGCTTTATATCAAAAATGTTTGCAGTAATGTTTTAAAATTAACTATTAAAATATCTCCAAGTATGTCATAGTTAATCGTGCTTAAATAATTGAATAATTATTCCTCTGTCACTGTATTGTAATTTACATTTATTTCTGTTTCACACTTGTAAATCTGATATTAGAAATTTACCACCTACTAAGGATTCTTTTTACCACCTTGAGAGCTACGTATCAAATAGGTAACTATTTGGAAAAATGCGACTACGATAAATCCAGAAATTCCCAATCCAATTAATTTTGGTTGGAACTTGAAGGCTAATGTGCTTATTTCAAGTTTAATAACTAAGTGTTCGTCCCAATGTAACTTACGAAAATGTTTGTTGTACGTGTAAATTTAGAAAATGTTCTGTTAACTGTAGTTGTAACAAAGCTGGATCGAAATGTATAATAGGTTGCTATTGTGAGGGTCAAGCACTATTAATTTACTTTAAAAACGCATATTTCTGTATACAGTGCTTTTCTTGTAAAGCGACGTATAACGGTTTACATGGCAAAGACTTTATCTTATTATGTTAATTTTTTTCTATTGACAATTTTGAAATCATATTTTGTAACCTATTGGATTGGGCCTATATGGACAATAAAACTTAATAATTATTATTATGAAAATATAAACAAAAAAATTTAGCTTGCAATAAAAGTGTATTATTTTTAAAGTACACAGCGTTAGTACAATGATCAATAATATTTTTTGTAAACTGGCAGTTTCTTAAAAAAGCTGTAGCATCGATTTTTCATTTCTTTCCGATTTTTCTTGCTCTTATAGCTGCTTTATGAAAAAAATCACTGAATTATTTTTTATATCTATATATTTTCGCTCTTAAGTTATAATAAATAGATGAAGAACATGAAGTACTTACTATTAATGGTTTTGTTCGCAAGTAAATTAATGTTTAAGTTTCTGTTTTTTAGTGATTAAAAATGACATTATTCACGTATAACCAAACAGCGTAATATAATTATGAGTAAGTATAATGCATACAAATGATTTGTAAGCATGGTATATTTGTATCGCGGTGTACATCAGTGATCGGCAAAGCGCGTCACGCATGAAACTCAACACACGTACAGCAAATATATCGTATTTTTCACAACAATAAAGCAATAGAGATAATTCTTCCAGTCAAAATTTCTCCATTCTTTTCTACAAACCTTCATATGCATAAGTATGCCTTTATGTGCAATAGTTTTCAAAATACGTTGATGATGAAATTTATACCGCGCATTCCCGGTAAGTTTTATTTAAACAATTTCTGTAGCATTTGTTAAAAATAACTTCGTGATTAATGTGACATCATCTGAATCCAGAAATAATAAGCTTTCCCTTGGTTTAAAAATCATTGAGGAATATTCAAAAAGAAGCTAGTAAATGCAATGTACACATAAAATTCATAAATTTTCAGTAATAAAAAAATCGGAAAGTATTTTTTTGGTGTTTTGCAATTGCAAATAGAATGGGTTCCTTCACATTTATATCCACAAGGTCATTCCAAAGAGTGTATTTTTTTTTCTATATCTTCGAGTGCACACCCTACGATTGAATTCCTGATTCATTAGCAGCCTTATTTTAAATTGGCGTTTATGTGTCGACTTTTCAATAAGGTTTAATAGTGTATTACATAAAAAGCCAGTAAATACGCTTTCCTGACGTATTGTGTATACTATTTTTTTGAAACCGTTTACATTAAAAAAACATCGTTACTCATTAATCACGAATGATTCAAGATGTTTCAATTTGGATGGATTAAATAATAATTTACCTTATATTACTATTACTGCCAAGAATAAATACTGAGCTAATTTAGTTTTGTACTTATTTATTTGAGCCGGGTAGAGCATTTTCCTGACTAGTCAGAAAATTAACTACTGCCCTGCCTTAAATGAGTTAGGAAAGTAAACACTTTCATGCCGCTTTCAGAAGTACCTAATTTGTTTTGATATAACTTCATGTGCGTAGAAAATGGTTGCAAAACGGGGTGGTCATGGTTTAAACAAACTCTGCAGAGCATAGCTAAACAAACATTAACAAACGATTCACAATAAGAAATAGTCAATTTATCATTTCGGGTTTGGCTGCCGTGAATTTTGCCCGACCCAAATAGGGGTGCTGGTTATAGTATACAGAGATGTAAACAAACGCTGAAAATAGATAAACAAACGTAAACAAACGATAAACAAACGATTCCCACCAAGAAATTGTCAATGTATCATTTTGGGTTTGGCTGCCATGAAGTTGGCCCGACCCAAATAGGGTGCTGGTTATAGTATAGAGAAATGTAAACAAACGCTGAAAATAGCTAAACAAACGTAAACAAACGATTCCCACCAAGAAATTGTTAATTTATCATTTTGGGTTTGGCTGCCGTGAAGTTGGCCCGACCCAAATAGGGGTGCTAGTTATAGTATACAGAAGTGTCAACAAACGCTGAAAATAGCTAAACAAACGTAAACAAACGATAAACAAACGATTCCCACCAAGAAATTGTCAATTTATCGTTTTGGGTTTGGCTGCCGTGAAGTTAGTTCGACCCAAATAGGGGTGCTGGTTATAGTTTACAGAAATGTAAACAAACGCTGAAAATAGCTAAACAAACGTAAACAAACGATAAACAAACAATTCCCTTTGACGTATTACTAAATCTTTGCCTGGGTTTGGCCAACTTCACATACATAGGGTCGTGAGAGTCTGCTACAGTTTTAAAATTTCCAAAAAGTTTTCTGCTGCTTTAGAGTCTGCTGATAGCTTCTCCCCACGTAAATCTAACTCGCGAATACCGTGCCTTGACTTAAAATTTCGTAGCCAGCTATTACTCGCCTTAAATGAAGACGAGCCTTCCATCTTCGCGGTCAAAAGTTTTGCCTTCTCGCAAATAATCGGACCGGGAAGAGGGTTTCCCATAGCTCGTTGCTGCAGGAACCATTTAAAGACCGCCTCTTCCAATTTTTTGTTTTCTGCCATTTCATTGATTTCCTTGTCTTCATTTTCGAACACAGAAACACCTTGTTTTTTGTCCGATATCGTTGCTTTCCCCACGCTATATACCTCTCGGCCAACTGTTTACCAGGCACTCCTTTGTCCAATTGCTCGAAAATTTTTATTTTGTCCGCTAACACTAACAACACGTTTCCTCTTAGGAGGCGTACTGCAAAGTAGTACAGTGCATATTTACAGTATAACGCACGCACAAAAAAACAAAACACGGAAGGCAGACAGAACGTAGCAGCAAAACAAACACAGCTACACAAGTTAATAGCTCGACAGTTTTAGACGACTGCCCGACTGATTGTACAGCAGATGCCTACTCACGACGCATCGAATTTTTGCCCTCAAACCAATTCGGATAATCGGAGTTCTACTGCAGTATGCCTATTGGGTAGGCTTTACGAAGGATTTAGTACTTTCACAAACCTTCGAAAACCTTTGTCTTCAACTATACGGAATGGTTGATAGTCGAAAGTAAAAAGTGTCAATATTCATCGTTCATTTTTTAAAATGCGTTGGAATTTTCTAGTTTCGAAAAAAATTGAAGACACGCTAGTCTGCCGGGGCTTGTCAGTTTTTCCCTTAACAGAAGATACCGGTGAAATGATTCTAGGAGAAGATGCTTTAGCTCCAGCTCCAACCTGAAAGCGATCCAGACGACAAAGCAGAAGATTCGGTTTCAGTGCTACTCGCTTGCTCTTGATTATGGTGTTGGTAAGATAACGTTATGTATTCTCCACGTTATTGTATGGCATGGAAGCATGGACCTTAAAACAGACAAACATTAAAAAAATTGAAGCCTTCGAAATGTGGTGTTACAGGAGAATGTGGAAAATAACATGGACAGAAAGAGTGACTAATAGAGAAGTACTGCTGAAAATGAGAAAGGAATGTGAAATAATAAAAACTATAAAAAGGAAAAAAATAGAATATCCGGGTCATATTATGAGGGGAGAAAAGTACTTGTTACTGAGGCTTATAATGCAAGGGAAGATCAAAGGAGAAAGAAGTGTAGGTCGAAGAAGAACGTCCTGGCTACGCAATCTACGAGAGTGGTACGGTTGTAGTTCCAACGAGTTGTTTAGAGGTGCTGTTAATAAAGTGAAAAATGTTTTCCAACCTCCGATAGGAGACGGAACCAGAAGAAGAAGATATCACATAATAATCATAAAAAACAAAAAAAAAACTGTAAACCTTCTTGTTGTGAGGTTGATGTGCCTTCGGCTTGAATATTTTCTGGGGCGGTATTTAATTTGACTCTTGGGTGTTTACGTTGCATATGCCTCTTCATGATCGATGTAGAACTTTTGTAACACATCTTTTGGTTACATAAATCACACTTTGAAAAATCTATATCGAGCGCAGAAAAAAGTTCCATATAACACTGCGTTGCTTAGAACACATTTTGGTGAATTTTTTCTAATGGAAAAACTCGCAGGCCATATGTTCACGGCAAACTAGCTCCTTTTTTTAAAATATTTATTAGTTGGCTCTGCAACAAGGTGCAATACACGGCTATTTTACAATAAGATACTTATAACTGAGATACATCACTCTAGAGAGAGGATTAAGTGATAATATTCACACCTCTAGCTTACACATTTAGGTTCTGACAATACATAGGTTAAGTAATATTGGAGTAAGTCCTGTGGTAGCTTGCATTTAAGTCGTTTATGAATGTTTTTTGGCCGAGATGGAGGTTCGTTGCACTTGTACACCTCACTAAGTTTTTAAAGAAGTTACTGGTTAGCGTGTTGATGTAGTCTGTAATTAGTGGAACCTTTAACTCATGATGTATTTGGCTGTGTACCAAGAGCAGTTAATTGCAATACGAAGCACTTTGTTCTGAATAGTTTGGAGTTTCTTCAATGTTGTTTTAGGTGCATTACTCCAAACTGGGCACGCATACGTAAATATGGGTCGAAGAATCAATTAAGAGTGAGCATTCGGATCTGTGATTTTCGGTTGATCAGGGGATAGAATATGATGAGTCTTGCGTAGCACTCATTTAGCTTTTTGTGAAGGTGGTATCCCCAAGTAGGCTTTGCATCTAGGTGAAGTCCTAGGTACTTTACCGCAGAGTCCTTAGGATTCCACGATATTTCCTTATTATGTAATCGAAGTGCTGGAAGATGATTGTAGCGCTGGAGTGTGAACATTTTTGCTTGGGATTTAGTAGGGTTTATTTTTATTTTCCATTTTTTGTACCAGAGACATGTTACATTAATTGCATTTTGAAGATGTTCAACTGCTGTTGCAATTGTAGCGCACTGAGCTAGTATCGCTGTGTCATCTGAGAAATGGCTAGGGTTGGGTTATTTACTGTGGACACGTCATGTACGTAGAGGTTGAACAAGGTTGGTCCCGATAGGCTCCCTTGGGGGACTCCTGCTTTTGTGATTTTGACACTGGATAGTGTTGCATTGATCCTTACTCTGAACATTCTGTTGGTTAGGAAGGATTCTATGATTTTTACTCCGGAATGTTTAATTTGATCAATTTGTACAAGAGCCCTTCCAGCCAAATCTTGTTGAAGGCTCTTTCCACATCTAAAAAGACAGCTGCAGTATATTTCTTCCCTTCGAATCCTTTCTCAATCGTTTCTGTTACCCTAATGAGTTGGTGGGCTGTGGAGTGTGATTGTCTGAACGCAAAATGATGAGAAGGTATAACTTCATTTTCGAGTATGAAGTCTTGCAGTCGAGTAAGGACCACCTTCTCTAGTAGCTTAGCTAAGATAGACAATAAGCTAATAGGACTGTAGCTATCAGGGTCATGTTTGTTCTTGCCAGTTTTATAAATTGGTACTACGTTTGCTGTCCTCCAAGAGAGAGGAAAGTACTCTAGTCTCATACAGCCGTTATAAATTGAGGTCAGATATGCTACAGCTCTTTTGGATAAGTTTTTCAGTATTTCCTTAGTAATCAGGTCTGATCCAGGGGTCTTACGTTTTGGTAGTCGCCGCAGGTATGTCATGATTTCTTGGGGAGACACGGGGGTTATTTCCATGTCTTTTCTCATATGAAAATCAGCTAAGGTGTTTGTTATTTGAGTAACGAGTTCAGGGTCTTCTTCGTCCGCATTTGTAGTAAACACTCGGTTAGCTAGTACGGGAGAATATATTTTCATATTGTGAATAAAATTGCTCACAACAGTTATATACGTAGCTTGACTGTCCGAAGTCCATAAATCTGTACTAATGGCAACGTAATTAACAGAGTTCAACATTACTTTTATTTTTGAAACGATTTCATCGTATAACTTTGGAATCAGCTTGTTTGTCAAAACTTTTCTTGAAGAGGGTGTGTAAAGTGGATTTAAACTTTTACTATATTCCTAAAATCCATCGTTTTCTACGACAGGTAAAGGTTGGGAATCTGTAGATATCATTTCCGTTAATATTATTTATTTGCGCTTTACATAAATTATTTTTGTTGCAGCCATAAAGTCTTAACTGGCGCTGTCGTTTTGGTAAAGGTAAATTGGCAGTGGTACGTTATTCATCAAACCTTTTCTCTGCAGAGTAGCCAGAGCCAGATGTGGAGGGCTCTGATAACGTATCAGTTGTTGTACTTTAAATCAGATGCTAAAGCTGAGGCTGGAGCTGATACTGAAGTTGAACTACTATTGAAAATTTGCGTTGATGAGCTGTTGTCCTCGTGCACCACTTGGATTTGGCCCTTTTCGGCTTTATATTCAATTGGATGTTTGTATGACAAATGCTGCGATAAATTTGTGGTACTAATAAAATGTTTCAGCTGTTTGTTACACAATCGACAGGTTGCAGTTTGCTTGTCGGCTAAATCAAAAACTTTCCAGATATCTGACCTCTTTGAACCGGGAGCCATATCTAGCGAAATTCAATAAACACATTAATTTTAGTGTAAATAAATACCCGGACATCTCATACTTATGAACTTCAAATATTCTATTTGCAATCACGGCAAGATAAAGACACCACTATCGACTACTGGAAACTGAAAGCGTTTGTCTTAAAACTAAACAGAAACGCTGTTAGCTTTTCTCTTACCTTTAGGTCAGCCTTTCTATATTATACTTCGAAAATCATACGCTATAAAAGTGTGCTTGGGGTCTGTCATTAGCTTCAGCGAAGACGGCCTGTATTTTTTAGTGATGGATAGTCATAATTATCTGGGCGCCAACAAGTTTTATTACTTCCAAGTACACTTATATAGGTGAAAGAAAACTTATAATCTTCGCTATATATGTATAGCACATTACAATCTTTGAAACGATTAAATAAAAGAAGCAATTCTTTATATAGATTTATTAATACTTCTGGTTTTGATTATTATTGTTGCATAAAAGAAACAATTGTCAGTTTCAATTTCTTATCTAATCATTTCGAATTATCAAAAGGGACACCCCATTTAAGATTACGCCAATTAACTTTTTGACTACTTTGTCTAACTCTAATACTAACACACAGTTATTTATTAGCTAGTATACAATTATGGGGTTATAAACTGTTCTTATTTTTGAAAATATGCGAAATATCACAGTTTTAACTTTAATTCACTTATCTGTAATCGTTAAGCTTGCGGAATTGAAGACTAGCCTCTCAGAAGCTTAAAACCAGCATGCGTCACTGATTAAGAGGATGATCTGCTCTCCTAAACGCTTACTCTGTAAGCCGCTAAACGTCAACTGTCAACTGACCGCAATCCATCGCATGACTCAAAATAGAATCATATACAGTGTGTCCAAGATAAGGAGGGCCAGTATGGGGATCTCGGTAATGGTAAGAGATACAAATTTGGTTAAATGGGAAGAAAGTTGCGCAATTAAAGGACTAAAAAAATGACGTCTAGAAATCCTTGATATGATTTTTCGTTTTTGAATTATCTCAAAAAACCCGAATTTTTGGATTTTATTTTTTATTTTTTTCTGGCGTTCATATTAAAGTTAGAGCCAAACTGATTAAACTTCTTTATAGCAACTTTTAGTGCACTTAATGATTACGTTATAAATTTTTTTATCCGACGTTTCGTCTTCGAGAAACCATTATCAACTTCATTTTTTTAAATACGGTCCTGGTTTTTTGATGCCGAATTTGCAAAGCCCTTGTTACTCTGAATGCAACAATGTACCACATATTATGATTTAATTACGTTTCGAGCTTTTTTCTGATCATTATCAGAAAATTTTTTAGATACGGACCTGCATTTCTCATAATTTTGTAAAAATAAGTTCATACAGTAAGATAGGCGTTTTTAGATGCCGTTAAAATATTAAAATGCACATCATAATGTCATAATTCTGATACATTAATTTAATAAGCCACCAATAACTATTAACAATAAACAAAAAAGAAATGAACAAAAGATAGACAGAAAGAATAACAAAACGAACATCGAAACCATTTAATAGGTATTAAATTTACAGAAGGTATTCAAAAAGGTTGCCATCATTCTCCATGCATAAATAACATCTAACTGTAGAATCTAAAACATTATTCAGCAATACTGGCGTTATACTTTGAAAGGCTTCAAGAACCAATCTTCTAAGTTCTTCTTCTATTTCAAAACGTTAAATACCTATTACATTGTTTCAAGGCTCGTTTTCTCATTATTTCTGCCTATCTTTTGTTCATTTATTTGTTGTTTATTGTTAATAGTTATTGGTTGCTTATTAAATTAATGTATCAGAATTATGACATTATGATGTGCATTTTAATATTTTAACGGCATCTATCTTACTGTATGAACTTATTTTTACAAAATTATGAGAAATGCAGGTCCGTATCTAAAAAAATTTCTGATGATGATCAGAAAAAAGCTCGAAACGTAATTAAATCATAATATGTGGTACATTGTTGCATTCAGAGTAACAAGGGCTTTGCAAATTCGGCATCAAAAAACCAGGACCGTATTTAAAAAAATGAAGTTGATAATGGTTTTTAATTGCGCAACTTTCTTCCCATTTAACCAAATTTGTATCTCTTACAATTACCGAGATCCCCATACTGGCCCTCCTTATCTTGGACACACTGTAGTTCCAAAACAATTATAAGTACATACCCTGTACTAACAGGCAAAAACTATGTAACGCTTTCCGTGGTTCCTTAATCAGTCAACTTGACTTGGAGCTAATTCCTTTCAAAAATGATACCCGCTCTCAAAATCTGTCTCAAGCACGCTTAGTTAGTATCAATATACCATTTACGAAGAACGAAAAATCCCGGGTTCACCACATTTTTACCACGAAACTCTTAATTCACTGCTATGTTTTTCTCATGTTACCGATTCGATAACAAAAACGTGTTATTATTTTCTTACTCTCTTTTCTTTTTTAAAAACCCTTGCAACTCGGATATACATTTTTATACGCTTCAACTGCATTTTCCCAATTGATCGGCTATTCATGGCCATCTATAACATAAACTAATAACGCTAATACAATAGGCTTTTAACAGGTAACAACCCTGCTTGCTAAAAAATGGAATTTGCTAGGGGTAAGTCATAAATTGTTTTACACCACTTGAAAGCATTTGTCTTAAAACGAAACAGAAACCCTTGGTGCTAAAAAAATGAATTTGATAGGGGTATGTCATAAATTGATTTACTTGCCCTCCAACTAATCCAAACAATAAATGCGGATGCCGATAAACGCTACGGCGAAATATTGATTTTGTAAGTAAACTTGTAAATAATTCTAAAAAATGTATATATTAAATCAGAAGAGTACTACCACCAAAATAAAAAAAGGCGCTGAAAAAACAGCATAAAACTAATCAAAATTTATGTATTTTTTTATGGAATCTATTACGTACTTTATGTGCTATTGAACTTTAAAATATTATCACTACCATTCTCCGAAAGCCAATTGCAACGTAACTACTGCAATAATTTGAAAAAAAATATTTTTTTCCTCCTATACCCCGCTATGTGGTTCTCATCAGTCGTACTCATAAATTGTTTTTTGCCGATGCCGATAAAGAATTGTGCATTGCGCTCAGGGCGCACACGATAACATCGGGAGTTAAATTTTTACGCATTTAATATGTAACAGCTTTTAAAACAACGTGGTTAAGAGGGTTGCTTTTATTTTGTTTCTTTAAGGAAAAACCGGTGATAGCAACCTACCTAAGCACGTTTTTTTAACTTCTGTTAGTAGTACTTACTGGACGTCGACAACGCTAAGCTAAGGTTTGCAATTGTGTGAACTAGCTTGGATGTTCACGTTCATTTGTTTTCAAATTAGAGGTCCTTGTGTCAGATGTACACTTGTGCTCATAAAAATGGAATACAAGTATTACAACCGATTTTTGTAATATTTTAGTTTTCTAACACCGGTTGGTTTGAAACATCGATAAAGTGAAATCGTTTATTGTATTAAATTAAAAGAAAATAGTTAAATAAAAATATCGTATAAAAAATTTATTTAATAATGCGAATAATACGACTTTTCAAATTGGAATAATAGAAAAAAAAGAAAAATAACAGACAATAACAAAAAAAAACATTAATACTTAGTCATACTGCCGTTTTGTGTAATTACGGCATTTAAGTGACTAGGAATTGAGTTAATTCATTGCCGTGCTAGATTTCTGTCTTCTACCAGTTCTTCCCAGGTATTCTGTATATCTTCCCATAATTCGTTTCAATTGTGTGGTTGAAAATTTCTTTTATATAGTAATTTAGAAATAGTATCCCAAACTTTCTCTAGTGGATTTATATCTGCATTATTTGCAAACCACGGTAAAATTTGTTATCCTGAAACTAGTCTCTAACAGCATTTGATGTATGTACTGAACAGTTGTCTTGTTGATAAATATAACTGTTGTTAGGATATAACTGCTCCACTGAAGGCGTCATCACATTTTCTAATATCCCAATATAGTTTTCCGAATTAAACCGCCCTTTAATTTTCCAACAAGTTCCCATTCCGTTATAACTTAGCCAGCCCCAAACATTAACAGTAAATCTTCCAGATCGCTGCCTTCCTGTCACATATCGTTTGTTCAAGGGATTTGTATCGTCTTTGGCGCACAAAGTATTAGACGCGCCCGGTCATGTAAGCGGTTTTCTGTAATAATTTTTTATTTTTACTGCTTGGTATTTTATTTTGAAAACATTTATTTATTATTTGTGCTTTATATTGTGTTTTACGCCGGAGTGAGAAATATGAATTTTATTCGTTTTTAGGGCAAGAAAATATCTGTCAGAAAAAGAACTCGATTACATTTTGAAGGAAGGTCCTGACGTTTTTGCTGATGTTCTCGATAATTCTTCTTCTTTTCAGAAGAAGAGGAAGAACGTATAGAACATAAAGACCATCAGAGCGAATTAGAAGACGAATACGGTCCGGGAAAAGCAAGTGAATCCGATAGTGATGATGACGCAATGAATGATACCGAACAAGAAGAGACAAGCAGACTATCTGGTACAAAAAAAAAGAGTTTCGTCCTACAAAAACTAAAGCAAAAGATCTTTTAAAATAGTTCCTGGTCCAAAAGCTGCCGCACGTAATATTTCAAACGAGGTCGACGCATTTCTTCAAATTATCGATATATCCATGATCGATGACATTGTGAAGTACACACACTCTTATATACACCTAAAAAACATTGTGTAGAATACGCTAGAGCAGTGGTTCTCAAAGTGTGGTACGCGTACCCCTTGGGGGTACGCGAAAATTTTTAAGGGGTACGTGGCAGGCCAACAAAAAATAAAACAAACCTTTAAATTTAAATAGAGAAAAAAAATATTTGTGTGCTTAAGACCACACGGGAGAAGTGTAAACTTCTATAGCATTGGGTATAATAAAATTCTGCATAAAAAATGACCTTTTATATCACCCTGTATAATTTTCCACCAAAAAAATGAAGTTTTAGCGAAAATATAAGGTTTTGAAAATTTTGAAATTTTTGACTCGCCCTGTATAAGTCAAAAATTATATATAGTGATGAACACCTCTCCCCCCTTTTTGGTTTTTAATATAATAAAAATGTATGTCAGCAATATCTCTTTATTTTATTTAAACATGACGCGTAACTGAGTTACACAGGTTAAAACTATACCTACTAAATAAAAAGGTTTAAGATTTTTTTTTATATTTCAGTTTACTTACTGATAAAGGGTACCCAAAACTTTTTGTTGGTAAAAAGGGGTACAGTGTCTAAAATAGTTTGAGAACCCCTGCGCTAGAGAAAGAGGCGCCAAGGAAACATCAAGAACAGAAATAATGGCATTGATTGGTTTACTGTATTTATTAGGCAGTAAAAAACTAAGTCATACGATCGTTCTGAAAATCTGGACTACCGATGGGACCGGAATGGAAATAGTTAGGGCGGTCATGAGCTACAAGACATTTTTATTCTTGTTGCGTTCTGTGCGATTTGATGAGAAAACTACCAGGGCAGAAAGACGAAGAGAAGACAAATTAGCAGCCATAAGGTCAACGTTGGAATCTTTTGTGCAGAGTTGCAGGTCAACTTACAATCTAGAGAATTTATAACAATAGATGAAAAGCTACAAGCTTTTAGAGGGCGTTGCAGTTTTGTGCAATACATCCCAAATAAGCCCGCAAAATATGGCATTAGAATGTTTCTTTTGCGTGATGCTAAAACGTGTTTTACGAGTAATTTGGAAATGTATTGCGTAAAGCAACCAGATGGGCCTTACATGCCGTGTAATTCTCCTACAGGTATTGTGAAAAGACTAACTACGGATATACGAGTACCAGGTGCCAGCCGAAATTTGACTATCGATAACTGGTATACTAGTTATCCATTAGATATGTATTTGCTGCAAAAAAATAACGTTGATTGGAACTATGAGGAAAAATAAAAGGGAAATACCAACAGAATTTTTGCCTCACAAAAAACGGGAAATAAACTCAGTTTTGTTTGGCTCTCAGAAAGATGCTGCATTAGTTTCTTTTGGCCCAAAAACAACTGTTTTTCTATTAACAATGCATGGTGCAGGAGTTATTGATAAAGAAATGAATAAACCTAAAATCGTTTTAGACTATAATGCCACGAAAGGCGCCGTCGACCAAATGTGTGGAAGCTATTCGGTTGCACGAATATCTAAAAGATGGCCATTAGTAGTTTTTTATTCTTTGTTGGGTATAACTGGTATCAATGCCCAAATTATGTATTCATGCAATGAGAATAACACAAAACTGTTTATAAAGCGTTTTCTAAAGAATTTAGCACTGAATATCATGAGGCCCCATCTTGTAGAACGGTCTGAAATTTTAACACTTCCACCTGGTATTACAATGTTTCTTTCAAAGTACAGTCCCGAACAAGCATCAGTTTTAGATGAAGCGTCAAGAAAAAACAACGTGGAAGATGTGTGACCTGCGGACGAGCAAAAAACATTAACACTACCATCACCTGTGACAAATGTCATACGTAAACATGTCTGCAAGAAACATGTAAAAATAACAAGCCTTTGTGCTACTTGTCTTGATGAACACCCAAGTGGTTCAGAGTGATTTAGTTATTAGTTCTGGTTAAAACTTTAGATTTTTTACAAAAACATAATACACTTTTTCATTTTTGTAGTTTTTAGGAACTTTTTGGATTTATACTTATTTTTCCTTAATATTTGTTTAAAAACTTATTAGAAATATGTACTACTTTAATTTAATAAATACTTGATGCAAAACAAAGCATTATCATTTAATAAAGAACCCAAAAAAAGCAAAACAAAATAATGAGTTAACAAAATTAAACCAAATAACACCTGGCGCACTTTATGCTTGACGCGCCTACTGGTTTCATAAAAATGAGCGCGCCCGCTGCAGGGTTAAACATTATGAAAGTATGTTGAGGTTCTACAGCAAAAGTTGACAATGATCCTTTGCATCGATCACAATCGGGCAGTTCAACTTTTCTAATAAAGTAACCACACACATATGCTACAGCCTGAATATCAAAATCAGAGAAAATCACATCCTGTGCCGATATGATGGGATATCCAAATTAGTCAGTTCGTTCTCAAGTGTGTCATCTATGATAACAGCTGGTTGTTGAAATTCTTGCTCTATTAAGTCTTGTAAATTTTCTAAAATACTTTTTTATTATACCTGCATCAGAATCGCCGTTTAAAGCACGCCTGAGCGTGCGAATACAGGCGATTAAAACTCGCCGAGCTTTAAAGGTAGTCAAAGAAACGATTGAATGCAACAACGGACATTGACGCGACAAAAACGTAAATAATTCTCGTAACTATAGTAGCAATATTATTATGCCCTCTCGATTTATCACGACAAAAATTATTTCCAAATTTTTAGTGCGTAATTTATTTCCAGTATTGGAGGTATAATAAAAAATAGCGTAAAGTATTCGTGGATAACTGGTCTTTAAAACACTTGCTCTATTTCGAGCACTCCGGCTACGCCGTCGTGCTCGAAAACTCGCGCGTGTTTTAAAGACCTTGTTATCCACTCATACTTTAATATACTATTTTCATCTTTTTCGCAGTTTGATTGTTTGCTATGTGGAGCGATTAAATGATGAAATACAGACGTTTTACATGTTTTACAAACAGATTGGTAACAACTAGGGCTAGTTTTGCAGCTCCGTATTGCCGAATCATTGCAAACAAGTTCTCGATGGGATCTTGATTGAGACAACAACGAGTTGCTAAGAATCTCAAACCACCTTGTTTACATATTATCCATATTTCCTGTATTGGTTCTATATTCGAATGCCAAGCTGTTTTGAATGGTAATGTTTGGATAACTTTGAAATAATCATTTTTATCTATCTATGATTTTTCGAAAAAACAGCATTTCAACTTTTCCCCACGCCTGGGTGCAATGAACGCCCATTAAAACTGCCGAAAAGCTTATCCAGATCATCTGTAAATTCTACAGTAAATATAGCTGCAGAAGGAAGTTTTTCTGGATGATTGGATATCATCGATACTCTAATGTCTGTGCATTTTGAGTTTTGAATTTCTTTGAAGTTCAAAATAATAATCTTCTATTTTGTATAAACACTGAAATCGTTTGGTTTTGTCATATATAGAACATTTAATAATATGCTCTAATTTTGCTATTTTATTTATTTCAAACTGTATGTTGTATTTTAATAGAGCATTTCTTGTTAATTTCCGTAAATGGGGTGGGTCAAATAAGGTGATGATCTGTTCATTATCAAGAAAAGTGTATGGTCTTTCTGACGATCGTTGTAACTGATTTAGTGCTGCTCTGTTTGTAGTTCCTAAATCACAGATTGTACATATTACCTTCAGACCTATTGCTTGTAGACTCAATATAAGTTCTTTTATTACCACTTTTAAATATCCTGTTTGTATAGTGTCTTGTGTAACAAAATAAGCAATAGGTTGCTTCCACTTTTTGCGTATACCAGTTATCATAAATACTAATGAATGATTAGCAATAGCATTTCGTCTTTCCAAAGAGTCAAGATCTACATATCCCACAACTTTGTCTGCAGATTTAACATATATTAATTCATCAGAAAGTTTAATCTCGTCAAAAATTAAAGTACACAATCTATCTCTTTTGTTCATTTTTTTAACTTTTGATTCGAGGCGATTCATGAGCGCATTGTTTATACCATTTGCAAAGGAAAAGCGTTGTAGATATTTGTGCAATGTTACCCGAGATGGTAATTTCAAAGATTTAATTAAAAATCGATAACATTTTGGCCAACGCAAACACTTTATTTTTTTGGTAGCATTACGAACTTGTTACGTAATAAATTCCACCCCAGCAGGATCGAGACTCGTTTCAAGAGCCTTACACATTTCTACATTTGCTTTATTGCATGCAGTGGTTGGCCTATTTTTTTGACCGAAATGGAGCTATCTTCGAGTTGTAGAAATGCTTTTGTTGTGATCTATACAACATATACATTTTTCTTCTTTGGAGTTAGTTCGGCTACTCTACGCAGATTTATGGAACTTAAAAGTGTCGGTTTTGGCTCTACAACTGCAGTACTTACTGTTTCTTGATTGGTATTGTGTTGTAGATTAAATTGTGGCAATTCTTCTGTTGCAGAAGTTGACGGCTGATCAAAAGAAAAGGTGTGTTTGCTGGTTGATGGTTATTCGGGTAGTTGTGAAGTTGCAGATGAAGAGCAAGCAACAGTAGCGATGTCAGAAGATGTGTAGCATTCTGGAATTCTGTCTGCTAATGATCTTGATCTTAAAGAACTTGTAAATGAACTCTCTTTAAAATGGCCTTCACATATGCGTACCGTTTTGTTTGAATAAACTAATTGTCCTAGAGGTAGAAATTTATACCTTCAAACAACTTTATTCTTTGTGCAACTGTTTTTGGCATTATAAAAAAGTGTTTATTTTTATAAGTCACATGAGTTAATTCACTATAGTACTTATTGTTACAACCAAGTATATTACAAGAATACTTATATCTACCTGGTCGAGATATTATTATCGACATGTTTAGATCTAACGAAATAACTTGAGACATCCGCTGTTACAGCCAAAGATAGTAGGCACAATTAATTATACAAATTATCATATATGTGTGTGTCAATGTAGTCTAGAAAACATATTTAATTAAATAAATAATATACTACTCCAAGTCATGAGTTTTCAACTAAAAAGAAGATAAATACAGTCCACAAAAAGCTTGCGTAAACATCCTCGATAAAATCCCACTAAAAACACGTTCTTTCTTGAAAAGCCAAGGCGTTTTATGTTGAGAATCAAATTTATGTATATCCTAGTCTAGAAAGGGATGTCCATCATTTTAGATAAGAGAACCAAAACTGAGCGTGGACTGCAATTCTCAAAATGGCCCGCAGTCGAAAATTTTAGATTTTCAAGATCAAAGGCTTTCAAATAAAAGTTCAAAAAAGTTTTCTATTAAATTTCGTGTACCTACATTGACCAATTATAGTTTTATATAATTGATATTTTATTCATATTTAATTGTTAAATTTCAAAACACAAATTTCAAATTTAAACCTTTTTAAGTGAACTTTTAGCGGGCGGCATTAATTAATGAAAAGGGTCGCGGGTTGGACACCCCTGTCTAAATTTATGGGGAAAGTTTCACATTTCTAATTCCCTTCTACCCCTGTCGAGAACAAAGCCAAAACAGTCTGCTAGCATTTACAAACATAAACAGTTCAATGGGGTTTGTTTGTGACAAAGCTAAATATTAGATACCTAAGCTGAATAATGTGTTAGCTTCTCTTAAATCATTGCTAGTGCTTCTTATGAAAATAACCTAATATAAACTTAGAACTTTTGGTTAAGAATAGAAACCTTTGGATGTATTAATAGTGATGTATTTTACTTGGATAGTAAATAATAAAGTAACATTTTACAATTGTGTATTTTGTAGTCAAATTTTCAGTTGGGTATAGGTGTTATAGTTACGTTTATTAATTATTGCTCAAACCAGTTTTACTGTATTATAAGAATAAATTATACTATTGTAACATGTTAATTTTGTTGATTGTAGATGGCGTGTATGATGAAATTAATAAAGTATTCTGTCAAAAAGATGTACCTAACTATAGTCTATTTTTTTGCTTTATGATTCAGAGCAGGCTTTGCATTTATATTATTTTAGCAGTGTACAACAGTTTAGTTACAAAATATAACTAATGTCAAAATCCAGGTCGCCGGGATTGTCAAGTTGACACTTCAACAAATCTTAATAAAATGCCACGAAAAAGCAGTATTAGGTAATAGTAAAACCAAAGAGGCTATAAAACGCCATTCTACTAATATAAAAGATATCAATGGTAACTCAAGTAAAACAGCCATCATTGGAAGAATTGGTCAAATCTTCGATGTAAGTATTAAGAATTAAACAGATATAACATTTCTAACAATTTCTTATAATGCTAGATTTCGAATGCAACACAGAAATCTAAACGAAGCAAAATCACAACTCCCGCAATAACCGAATGATAATATGAATAAATAAAAGGAATTTCTAACTTGGGAGGAACAGAGTTTCAGGAAAGATATTAAGAAGAAAATTTGGAATTTTTTACTTTTAAAGGAAATATTTACAATTTCGAAATATAGTGAAAAATGTATATTCCTGTTTTTGGATGAAACTTTACCAGGATGTGACTGACTGTTTAGGCCAGTCAAATTAGATATTTACTTGACAAAAATACTACCTGAAAAGTGAGAATGCAGTTTTATAGAACAAATCACGTAGAATTGAATGAACTAAAAAGTAACAGCTGAATCAGTGGAGAAATGATTCAAAATTGCGGTCAAAGTAATGAAAAAACGGTTTTTTGCATATAAAAGAGCAAACAAGCGATGATTTTTTTTCAAAAAATATACACTTATGTAGTTTAAAAAAATAAATAAATTAAGCTGTTGACGGTCAAAATCGATTCATTAGAAAAAAAGTTATCGCTAAAAAACCGCTAAAAATTACCGATTTTTCTATAGTTCTTAACTTTAAAAAATATATATATATATAACGTTGAAATTTTCAGAACGCATAGTACTCAATGAGCAGAAAACGTGAGATTTCAAAATTTGCAAAAATGTTGATTGCTTTTTGCATAAATAATTTTTTCGCAGAAATTGATTTACTTAGCTTGCAGAAGTCGTACAGCAATCAGCATAGGCTTATTTTGTTCCTTAAGAGCTATACTATCACACACAATATGAGCAGAATTTTTTTGCACTTACAAATATGTGAAAATTTAATTTGAAAAGTGATCTTTTTTTTATGCGCACGCAATGTTGAATATTTTTGTCAATTTTAATTGTACCGAAATTACATAAGCACCATTCGATAGCTGCCAATTTTCTCCGAAATTAAAAAAGATTACAGTACGACCCATACAAGCCGAAGAATTTTTCTTTTTTAAATTGCTGCACATTCAGTTATTAATATTAGCGGCTGAAATTTGCACACGCTTTAACTGAAGACTTCTAGTGTAATATAAAAATTATTTCGCAATTATTGACCTTGTATTATTTATTGCGAAGCGGTTTACATTAGGCGTCGCAAAATGCATGTTCGTTCAGAGCGGTGCCGTGGCGCGTAGCGTTGAGCGTTGTAGGGAGAAACTCGGAGTAGGCCGCTCTACTTCGGCGTTTACTCGCTCTGAAGGGAACATGCATTTTGCAACGCCTAAAATGTAAACCGCTTCGCAATACATAATACGCGGTCAATAATTGTGAAATAATTTTTATAATACACTAGAAGTCTTCAGCTAAAGTGTGTGCAAATTTCAGCCGCTAATACTAATAATTGAATGTGTAGCAATTTAAAAAAGAAAAATTATTCGGCTTGTATGGGTCGTACTGTAATCTTTTTTAATTTCGGAGAAAATTGGCAGCTATCGAATGGTGCTTATGTAATTTCGGTACAATTAAAATTGACAAAAATATTCAACATTTCGTGCGCATAAAAAAAAGATCACTTTTCAAATTACATTTGCGCATATTTGTAAGTGCAAAAAAATATCTGCTCATATTGTGTGTGGTAGTATAACTCTTAGGCAACAAAATAAGCCTATGCTGATTGCTATACAACTTCTGCAAGCTGAGTAAATCAAGTTCTGCAAAAACGTATTTTTTTCGAAAAAAATGATTTATGCAAAAAGTAATCAACATTTTCGCAAATTTTAAAATTTAACGTTTTGTGCTCATCGAATACTATGCTCTCTGAAAATTTCAACGTTATATAGGATTTTTTTTTAAAGTTAAGAACACTTGAAGAATCGGTAATTTTTAGAGGTTTTTTAGCGATAACTTTTTTTCTAATGCATCGATTTTGACCATCGACAGCTCAATTTATTTGTTTTTTTAAAATACATAAGCCTATTTTTTTTGGAAAAAATTTATCGCTTGTTTGTTTTTTTATATGCAAAAAACGGTTTTTTCATTACTTTGACCGCAATTTTGAATCACTTCTCCACTGATTCAGCTGTTACTTTTTAGTTCATTCAATTCTACGTGATTTGTTCTATAAAACTACATGCTTACTTTTCAGGTAGTATTTTTGTCAAAAAAACGATGTATTTTCGACAATTTGACTGGCCTAGTTGGACAATAATGACAGGGGCTATCATAAGTGTATCAATGGTGACATTTTTAGGCAATGTTGAAAAACAGTTAATCCCTGCTTTGGCCAAATTGAATGGAAAATGTGTGTTAATTATGGATAATGCACCATATAATTCGGTTCTTATCGATAAACCACCCAATTTCTCGTCCAATAAACTACAAATACAGGAATGGTTAATTAAGAGTGACGTACAATTTGATGACAAAATAATAAAGCGACGATTATGGGAGTTTAATTTTACTTTACATATTGACCAAAAGCAATACTTAATTGACAAAAAACGACCTGGGTATGAAGTGCTTAGATTACCTCCATACCACTGTCAATACAATCCAATTGAATTGGCATGGAGTTTAGGTAAGAACTATTATAATAAGGACATACATTCTCAGCCTCCCTCAAAAGACATAATTGCTAATTTATGGCTTAAATCTCTATCACTGTGTAGAGCAAACATATGGAAAAAAACGTTGAACACTGTGAACTACTAATATAAAGTGACTGGGCAAAGCACATTGTTAAATTGGTGTGGATGATATACCTCCTGTTATTATTAGATTGGAAGAATCTGATACAGAATCGGAAGATGAGTTGCATTCCTCTTCTGAATCAGATTCTGGATGATTATCCTGAAGTGTATCCATCTAAATTCTGGTAAATTATATCTCTGAAAATGGTTCTACCAGAGTATTTTGTATTATCTCTTTATTTTGAAATGCCTGTTATATGTGTAGCATAAATAATAACTTGTACCTACAACACAGTTCTACAAACAAAAATCATCAGCAAATTATTAATAATATATTTATTTTTACATTAGTACATAAAAGATAGATGTCTAGAAATTTTATGACGTTTCCGTACAGTTAGATATCAATCACGCTTAAATAAACGTATTTAAAATAAAGCAATACATTATTTAATGTCAATGGTTCAGTAATTTTAGCTCTTATTAAATATAATAGTGCTTATAAGTTAACACATTGACAGTTCTAATGGTTTTTGACATAACTAGTGTTTTTTCCTTTGTCACTAACTACCTACACTGTTACAAAAATGCAAATGCAAAGCCTGCTCTGAATCATAAAGCAAAAAAACAGACTATATAAGCCGTTCACGATCTTTTTGGGTCAGGTGGGGCTATGACCATCTAGTAATTTTGTTGGCAGAACCTCTGTTGCAACTAAACTCCCTCATGGAAATTGACAGTTTTTGTGTTAGGTTAGGTTGTTTTCAGTTTAAGGTTATATTTTCTGAATAGGTAGGGGAGGGTCGGGATGTTTGGGTCGATTTTCAATGTTACATTTTTATTTGATTTTTGTAACCGAATTTATAGATCAGTAATATGGCATCGCGTAGAGCATATATCATAGAACATGTGTAAGTAATTTGAAATAGAACACTATTGGTTTGAAAAAGTTATTTGAAAAAGCATGTGGGGAGGTTTGGGTATGTAGTGGGGGATGTTTGGGTATGTAGTCATTTATGTGTAAAATTGTCTTAAGTGATGATAGATAACATCAGGAATATTTGTGAGTAAATAGGGCTCAAGCCAAGGATTAATGAACATGAAGATTATGAAAATAAAAACAATAAAATTGAACACAATAAACGTTTCTTTATAAAAAAAATAAAAATTTAACAGACAGGTTTACAACTCGAAGCTAAAAAAAATACAGTACCTAATGGTAATCTCAACGAATGGTAATAATACTAAAAAAACATAATATATTAACGCAAATTCTTAATAAAAGTTAAATTAACTCCGAATGCCTTATGTTGCACAGACCGGCTAGTACCTCCAACTGATACTGGAGGTGGCACAATATTTTCAAAATCGATGTCATCCAATTTATCTTCATTTTCCGGGAAAAAGAAAGTGAGTGAATTACCTCTTCTTCTCATAAAGTTGACCGAACATTTTTCATCGCTATGTGTTCCTTCGACTAGTCCTACATAGTGAATATCAGGCGACACTTTTCGATTACTTTCAGTTGAAAATCTGACCACAATGTAGTCTCCAGTTGTCAGTCCATCGACAGAGTGGTAGAAATCCTTGTCTAGCTCTTCAGGGACGTAATTGGATTCGCCAGAGCTCACATTTGAGCAGCTGAGATCACTATCCTCACTCTCAGATCTTCTTCTCCTTTTAGTTAAAGTCTTGGTCTTCAATGATTGCTTCTGCTGTTTCGCGGTCTCGTTTTCGTCTACATCAGTTAAAATTTTTCTTTTTGCACTTTTCCGAGTCTTCAACAATCTCTCATTTTCCAGTCTTTCCAGCTCTTCTTTTTCGGGAGTCTCCGTTAATATCCTAGTCTTGCCTTGCTTGCGGCCTCTTTTCGTCAGTTTGTTACGGTATTAAAAGAACTTTACGACACCCACCCAAGGTGAGCATCGCACCATGGAATCAGTCCTGAAAAACTGGCACACTTGCCCTGAAATCGGTTCGAAATAGGCTAAAAGGGCCACGGCTGGGACGCTCAGGGAGTCGGGCGTGAGTCACACGATACGTTCTGGGCAAGCGTGTGGTGGCATAATATATACAGGGTATGTCGAAATCATGAGGGCGCCACCAAGCCTGTCTTAACCCGGCTAACCGGGCCTGGACGGTTAGACGGGAGCGAAGCATGCAAAATACTCCGCCAATAGGATTACTCAAGAGTTGCAAGGTCAAATAACAATTTCGGGATTGCCTTATGCAAGGATTGTAATTAGGTGTCAATCCGACCGCGACTACGCAGCTGTCGCACCCACCTGCACGCTCACAGCTCCCTCGTTCCGTCGTACAAGAATCAGTACAATGAAGGGGGCGTCTATCTGTAACAGAACATGCACAAGTCGAAACAAAACAATAAATCCCTTAACTAACCAATCATGTATTGAACTTCGGGTTACAATGGGGCGGCAGAGTGCGTCGCCCTATATCTATACTTAGACTATAATTAAGGGCACCAGCTGGCACGCGCGCTCTAAACTTAGCGACAGATGTTGAACAGTAGTGAACAGTAATGAACAGTAATGAGTAGTAATGAGTACAAATATGCTGGCGCGTCGCCTTATGCAGCGGACGGCGAAGATTAAATTAGCACTCGCGATATGGACAGTCTGCAATTCTGAAGGAATGCACCAATATGCTGGCGCGACGCCTTATGCAGCGGACAGCGAAGATTAAATTAGCACTCGCGATATGGACAGTCTGCAATTCTGAAGGAATGCACCAATATGATGGCGCGACGCCTTATGCAGCGGACAGCGAAGATTAAATTAGCACTCGCGATCACAGCGGTAATCAGGTTAAAGACACATACCTTAATGCGTAGGCGGCGAGGGAGCCTGGTACAGTTGAGTTGCGACAGGCTGCAGTCGTAGGTGGCAGATACCTTCGATGTTACAACGGCTGTAGGGATGAGTGCACAACCGCCTTAATGGCGACGTGAGACGCGTCCAGGACGCGTACAACGGGACGGCGAAAAATGGGCCACTTTCGTTCTGCGGAACAGATCCTCGTAGGTCGAGATGAAGGGGGCACGACCCCTTACTTACGGAAGCAGGAACTGGGCTCCAAACACCCACGCTACGCCGAAGACAATTCGAAAAACTCCGACTCACAACCACCACACGAGCGTTCTTTGCAACGGGCTGCGGACAACTGCCCCTTAAGGCGAAAACGGTTTATCACATACGTGCTGAAGCAGCACTTCGACGGGAAAAAGGCTGACGCCCCCGCCAAGGGCGGGAGCGTCGCACGAACTCACACACTATCTGACCACTTGTTCGTTCGACGGCTCTCGGCTGAATGCCCAGAGGGAAGCGTTGGCAAAGGTCACCTTGATCGCGTCCCCACGTGACTAAACCTCGGCGGCCAATCGCGGGGCGATAAAACGAAACAAGTTAATGCCGGCACCAATGGCATCACGCCTCGACGGCGTGCTTTCTAGGAGATTCGGAATTCGGAAAAACGCCATCAGAGGGGAGCTCCAACCGACGAAAAATACTGCTTTTGGAGCTAAATATGTGCGACATCGTGATTCTGGAATTAGGCGATGGAGCCAAATAAAGAACTAAAAGGGCTTAGCATACGGGCACGCTTCCCTAAAGCCTAGGTGGCTATTTAAAATACCAAAAAGACCTGAATAAAGGCGTGAAATGCAATTAAGCATCTGCGACAGCAAAATGACTTAACACTCCCCTTACTTGAAAGAGAGTTCCCCGAAGTCTCTTATAAAACAACGAGGCATTTTGCGACAACGTAACGAGAACTCAAACGAAAACGCAACAACGAAAAACGAACGAAACAAAAAAAAAACATTCGATACGATAGAGTGCACCCCCAAAGGGATTACGCACACTGGCCACCAGATAGGGTGCAAAGGTGGGAAGAGAGAAGAGGAAGAAGAAAGACTGGATACGCCAGTAGAAAATACGTAAATTGTTTGGGTCAAAATCGGGTAAAATAGGTCTTACACCTGTGGACACTTCCGACCAACCGTTCCAAAAGAACACAGGGAGGGGGGGGGTATAGAAATGGAAGTCCAAAGTCCCACCCAAGGGTTACCTGAAGAGGGCACGCTGCGCGTCACGAGATCGGCGCATTGTGTGGATCCCACAACTGGTATGAGTACCCAAGAGAAGAGGATGAACCACCAAAAAAAAAAAGGAAATGGTTGTGACAGAAACTGTCAAAAATAGTCATAATCAGTAATAGGAAAAACTCAGTCCACCGAAATCCTCAATCAATGCCGATGCCGGAGCCAAGTCGACTATTAATGATAGAACGTCCAAACAACTGTCCTGCCGGAAGGAGCTTCCAGAAGGACAGTTGTACCGGCCACTTTGTCCTGCTGGCAGGCCTTTGATTTCTAATGTGTTCTGTCCTTCAGGCAGGACTTTTTAGCTTCGGGCAGTACATCTCCTTTTTCTAGTGGCGTAGTCTAATGTTTTTTTTTGGATACGTTTCTTTTTTGTAGGTTTTAGGAAATAAATGCGCTTTTACTATAAAATAAACAATATTTATTCTTTTTCTGTGATATAAAAATAAACTTGTGTTCCATTCAGTACAAACGTAAAAACAAGAAACATAAAAGGTAATAACAAGAAACAAACTTAATCTATAATTTATTTGGGAATCCCGATCCAAACATAGACAGACTCCAATTGTTGATGCCATCATCAAAATTCATAGCTTTCGTGAATACACGATCGTTTATCTTAATTTTTGTGACCATTATTGTGCAGCGGAGCAACAAACGTCCGAACGCCACTGCTAACGGAGAGAAACTACTAGCAAACCAATATCATCCGATAATTTCTATGCGGTTTGAACAATCGAGTTCAAACCTGCACAAGAGATAGGCAAAATTTTACGCACTTTCCGTTGGTGACATTTTTGTACTTCTAGAAGGACCGCATCATATATAAAATCACACATTCAATTTTAGGGCCTGCCGGCAGGACAAAATGTCCTGCCGGCAGGCCCCTTGGACGTTGTATCATTAAACCGCAAAGCGCGAGCTCGAAAGTGACTCCAACACCGAACACCAAAAGAAAATCCAGAAGAACCAAGTCTCCAAGGGTGTAGGCGTCCGATGACGCATGCCCAATAAATCCTTTTCAGAACTCCATGCGGCCCAAAGGGACTACCTTATTACGACAGGGTCCGCACGAAACAAAATGACCAGAAACACGCTCTCTTTATGTAATCCCACACAGGTGGTTGAAAATGGCGACGGCCAACGGTACGGTAAAAGAGCGCTAGGCCACGAAAACAACAGGGCATCACTACAAAAAAAAAAGTCAAAAACCTTTAAATACTCAAACACTTTACACTTAAGAAACCTCATGCGGACAGCAGGCCATTACCGCCACACAAGGCTCAGAAGCTTCAACGAAACTGTTCACAAAGAACACGATACTTGACAACATGACGTCATCAGACAAAAAGGGTACGGTAAATGACAACAAAACGTCAACAAGTACGAAGCATTCCGACCAGCGGTAAAGACTCGTTAAATGCTAACGGTATGTGTACAAAACACTGCGATAACTGTTAGGGGTGTCCATGAAGAAGTCGGTAAACAAAGTTGGGCGGTACATGATAATAATGAAAATGAGATAAAGGCCAACGAAAATAACTACACCAAACCAACTAAGAAGATGGCCTGAGGGACGTAATAACCGCACGAGCGAATCTCCCCAAGCACACCAACAACAATCCACAACTTATCAACAAACCAAGACACAGTGATGAAGCTGAAAATGAATTCCAACCTGCTCACCAAAAATCAACGCGGCACCACACCAAACGATAGCAAAAAAAAATTGTCAAAATCGGTAATCATCAACGTCAAAATCGATAAACCTCGCTAACGTGAACGTCAAAATTGACAAACGTCAGTTCGGTACAACAAAAGTGTCAACTTAGCCCAAGGCTAAACAATGTAAACGACAGGGAATCGAAACTCCCACTAAGCCTTCGAAAAGACTTAAAAAAACAAGGTCGGTACCTTCACTCAACAACATCTGGTACTAAATCCGACTAATACGGGATAAAATCTGCACTAAGTGCAACGAAACATCTCGGTAGTATGAACTGGCTAAGAAAAACAAGAAACGACGGTAAAAATGACGGAAAAGATACTCAAAATATGAAAAGACATGGAAAAACACAAAAAGAAAACTCAAAAAGGCGATAAACAACAAGAAAACACAAAACTACGAATAGAAAATAAGAAAAGACAAGAAAAAAACATATAGAAAACAAGAAAAGAAACGTAAAGACAAATGACAACTAAGAAAAAACATATACACGGTCAAGAAAACTAATGAAAATAAACTAAGAACAGGAAAGGACAAGAAAAGACATATAGAAAACAGAAGAAAACAAGAAAAGACAAATAGAAAACAAGAAAAGAAGCACGGTAAAATATTCTACTAAGAAAAAAAACGGTTTACCAGTCCATACCACTTCGAAATGACGAAAAAAAAACATTTGTGACAACGATATAAATGACACAACAAGCCTACAATGCCTAAAATGCCCCAGAGGCGGGCGCCAAAATTAAGACACACAACGCAAGCAAAAAAGAAAACCCCAAAATGAGGTCGGGCGTTGTCGTGCACCAATAGGCTCCAGACGTTGGAGCACCGAAATTAGGCGCGTTGACGAGAACAAAGGAGCCACAAGGCCCCACAAGGCCTCACACGATGGGCTGCCAAAATTAGGCAGACAACGGGTGGCTTAATAAGAAAAACGAACATACAAGGCCCCCGATGTTGGACGCCAAAATTAAGACGCACAACGAAGGGGCTTGACGAGAAGACGAATATCAGAAAAAAAAACAGGCCCACACGTTGGGATAGCCAAAATTAGCCTGTTATGGTATTAAAAGAACTTTACGACACCCACCCAAGGTGAGCATCGCACCACGGAATCAGTCCTGAAAAACTGGCACACTTGCCCTGAAATCGGTTCGAAATAGGCTAAAAGGGCCACGGCTGGGACGCTCAGGGAGTCGGGCGTGAGTCACACGATACGTTCTGGGCAAGCGTGTGGTGGCATAATATATACAGGGTATGTCGAAATCATGAGGGCGCCACCAAGCCTGTCTTAACCCGGCTAACCGGGCCTGGACGGTTAGACGGGAGCGAAGCATGCAAAATACTCCGCCAATAGGATTACTCAAGAGTTGCAAGGTCAAATAACAATTTCGGGATTGCCTTATGCAAGGATTGTAATTAGGTGTCAATCCGACCGCGACTACGCAGCTGTCTCACCCACCTGCACGCTCACAGCTCCCTCGTTCCGTCGTACAAGAATCAGTACAATGAAGGGGGCGTCTATCTGTAACAGAACATGCACAAGTCGAAACAAAACAATAAATCCCTTAACTAACCAATCATGTATTGAACTTCGGGTTACAATGGGGCGGCAGAGTGCGTCGCCCTATATCTATACTTAGACTATAATTAAGGGCACCAGCTGGCACGCGCGCTCTAAACTTAGCGACAGATGTTGAACAGTAGTGAACAGTAATGAACAGTAATGAGTAGTAATGAGTACAAATATGCTGGCGCGTCGCCTTATGCAGCGGACGGCGAAGATTAAATTAGCACTCGCGATATGGACAGTCTGCAATTCTGAAGGAATGCACCAATATGATGGCGCGACGCCTTATGCAGCGGACAGCGAAGATTAATTTAGCACTCGCGATCACAGCGGTAATCAGGTTAAAGGCACATACCTTAATGCGTAGGCGGCGAGGGAGCCTGGTACAGTTGAGTTGCGACAGGCTGCAGTCGTAGGTGGCACATACCTTCGATGTTACAACGGCACTCGCGATGAGTGCACAACCGCCTTAATGGCGACGTGAGACGCGTCCAGGACGCGTACAACGGGACGACGAAAAATGGGCCACTTTCGTTCTGCGGAACAGATCCTCGTAGGTCGAGATGAAGGGGGCACGACCCCTTACTTACGGAAGCAGGAACTGGGCTCCAAACACCCACGCTACGCCGAAGACAATTCGAAAAACTCCGACTCACAACCACTACACGAGCGTTCTTTGCAACGGGCTGCGGACAACTGCCACTTAGGGCGGAACCGTATGTCACATACGTGCTGAAGCAGCACTTCGACGGGAAAAGGCTGACGCCCCCGCCAAGGGCGTCTACTTAAACGCTGATTTTAAATGTTTTTTAGTATTTGTTTCAATAATTTTAGGGGCATAATATTGGGATATTTTAAGCTTTCATGGTATGCACTTTAATTAAAGATGTGTAAACGGGATTTTAATGGGGCTGTTTTACCATAAATAAATAATTTAATCAGTAGTGCGTGAATATAACAATGCTGCATTTAACAGATTTCTGGTATATTCTTAAATAATTTTACGGGCCTAATATTGAGAAATTGTAAGTCTTCATGATACGCATTTTAATTAAAGATGTTTAAATGGGACTTTGATAGAGCTGTTTCGATAGAAATAAATAATTTCACCAACCGTGAGTACATCAATGGCTATTAAGTCATGCTGCATTAATTACAAAGTTTCTATTTCTAGTAGGTAAGTATTTGTTACTCACAGCAACTATTGGGGAATTTTAAGTCTTATGGAATGTAGTTAAAGATGTTCTAATGATACTTTAATAGTCACGTATTAGTCAACAATAGTACAAATAAATTCGTTACACGCGCAGAAGTTGTTTTGCGTTTATGTCTTGTGTTATTGATTTTGCATTATAAATTTTAATTTATATCATTACGATAATAAGTATTGTACTCACCAGGAAGAATATAATCTTCTTTTTTAAAATGCAGAGAACAAACATGCATACTTTCTGTAACTTTTTTTCCCATTCTAAGTAAACGAATGCTTTCTGATTATTAATTTTTACAAATTCTCCTTCTTTAGAAAACTTATGGAACCGCACAGTTGTATCGCGTTTTGATAGTGATTTACAACCATACACGCAACAAAACCGTTTCGATTTATTTGGTACAGGAGAAAATCTAGCTCCCTCACGTTCACGATCCATTTTTACGTTAAAGATATCCCGTTATTAAAAATATAAACAATAAATTAATCAATATAAACAAGACATTGAACTTCAGCAAGAACAAACCTAGTAAAAACAAGAACAAGCAAGGTAAATGTAGGCATGTACCAACGTATTACAGCTGCGCTCGAAAATAAAAGTAAAAGAATTTAAATAGTCATTAGCGGGGTAGTTGTAGGTCTGAGTCAGAGGAGAAAGTTGCCAGAATAAATATTCCCTAGTATAAAGACGTTTCTCGCATTAGTAACTTTGTAATAAGCCAACAAATGACCTTTCGCGTATCCTATTTCATGTGCGCGTAGCGCGCAGTTTGCTTGTCTTTCATTATCTAACTGTATTCCGATCGCTGCACTCGTTTTTCAACACCCTGTAATCTAGGAGACAAATTGAGCTCGATCGGGAACGAAGTTTCCGGGTACGATATGTGAAGAGACGAAATATCCCAGGAACGAAATGTGGGGAACGAACTTTCCGCATCCCCGTTAAACTACCTAACAAGAGCATTATTACCATTAGTATATTTTCTTAGTGCGAAATTTCAATGTACAAGAGATATAAAAGTATTTACCAAGAATTCGGATAAATAGTTTACATCGTACCTTTGGTTACAAAAATTTTTCCAATCAATCTCAGATATAGAGCTTCTAAATTTGAATAAACCATGTTTAGTAGTTTAGTTATCTTTCTCTTATAGATTGGTTTGGGTACACCTTTTTGTCCCGCAGTACTATTGTTTACAGTCATTTCAAAGTGTATTCCTGAATGGTCCGAAAGATTAGCATCGAGTACTTTTAATCTAAAATTAGTAGCAACTTCGTTAATAAACAAATTTTCACTTATAATACCATGAGTAGTCAAAGTTATGTCGAATATTTTTGCTGTGGTATCACGAATGTCCATTGCGCGGTTCAATTCCTTAGCGCAATGGACATGAGTAGTGATACCACCGCAAAAATATTCAACTTAACTTTGACTAAGAATGGCATTCGAGGGACTATTCAGTGAACCAAACTACTTTTTCAAATTAGTTTTCAGTAAATCTAGCAACAAACTACGCAATTTCTATAGTAACAAAACACTAATATTGACTTTTTCTAATAAAAACCACATTTGTTTAAAATATTCACTATACCACTAGTGAAAATTGTCGATTATTTTCACTAGTGCAAATTGTCAATATAGTGTACGCTAATTGGTGCAAATAACAAAAATACTAAATTATGATTGGTTAATAGTTAACATGAAGGGGGTGAGTTGAATAGTCAAGACAATTTTGCAGCCTAGTGGGTTCTGAAATTGTTTGTATACAAGCATATGACTTTAACAAATCACAAACAGAACTACAATAACCACCATTAGTTGGAAATCTGACATTAAAATCTCCACCTACAATTTTTTTTAACTTATCTTCCTTAACACAGCGTCAAGTAACTTCAAAAATACATTAATATCCCCACTAGGGAACCTGTAAACATTAATTATTACTAAATTTAATTTAGCACAGTAAGCAACTGCCACCTCAAAATTAAATTCAAGTGATTCATTGTTGATTTCCGTTAGAGGCACAAACTGTAATGATGGTTTGGCCAGAATGTCCCCCCCCCCCATGCCGGTGGAGGGATCTACAGAATTTGGAAACTACCCTCATTGCACCAATAGTTACTAACTGTAATTCACTATCAATCAGCCAGTGTTCACTAACATAAAGAACATCATAAACCACTTCGTTGGCTAACAAGAAAATCTCAACTTCATTAAGTTTGTTTCTTAAACACTTCTTAAACCTTGTACTACAAAACCAAACTGTGTTGTCATAACTTCACTATTGGGAAGTGAACTGAAGGCGGAGCTTAGTTAAATGGCCGCTCTAAGTAGGTGCGATTCTTAAAGCCTAGGTATTTCCCTACTTAAACGCTGATTTTAAATGTTTTTTAGTATTTGTTTCAATAATTTTAGGGGCATAATATTGGGATATTTTAAGCTTTCATGGTATGCACTTTAATTAAAGATGTGTAAACGGGATTTTAATGGGGCTGTTTTACCATAAATAAATAATTTAATCAGTAGTGCGTAAATATAACAATGCTGCATTTAACAGATTTCTGGTATTTTCTTAAATAATTTTACGGGCCTAATATTGAGAAATTGTAAGTCTTCATGATACGCATTTTAATTAAAGATGTTTAAATGGGACTTTAATAGAGCTGTTTCGATAGAAATAAATAATTTCACCAACCGTGAGTACATCAATGGCTATTAAGTCATGCTGCATTAATTACAAAGTTTCTATTTCTAGTAGGTAAGTATTTGTTACTCACAGCAACTATTGGGGAATTTTAAGTCTTATGGAATGTAGTTAAAGATGTTCTAATGATACTTTAATAGTCACGTATTAGTCAACAATAGTACAAATAAATTCGTTACACGCGCAGAAGTTGTTTTGCGTTTATGTCTTGTGTTATTGATTTTGCATTATAAATTTTAATTTATATCATTACGATAATAAGTATTGTACTCACCAGGAAGAATATAATCTTCTTTTTTAAAATGCAGAGAACAAACATGCATACTTTCTGTAACTTTTTTTCCCATTCTAAGTAAACGAATGCTTTCTGATTATTAATTTTTACAAATTCTCCTTCTTTAGAAAACTTATGGAACCGCACAGTTGTATCGCGTTTTGATAGTGATTTACAACCATACACGCAACAAAACCGTTTCGATTTATTTGGTACAGGAGAAAATCTAGCTCCCTCACGTTCACGATCCATTTTTACGTTAAAGATATCCCGTTATTAAAAATATAAACAATAAATTAATCAATATAAACAAGACACTGAACTTCAGCAAGAACAAACCTAGTAAAAACAAGAACAAGCAAGGTAAATGTAGGCATGTACCAACGTATTACAGCTGCGCTCGAAAATAAAAGTAAAAGAATTTAAATAGTCATTAGCGGGGTAGTTGTAGGTCTGAGTCAGAGGAGAAAGTTGCCAGAATAAATATTCCCTAGTATAAAGACGTTTCTCGCATTAGTAACTTTGTAATAAGCCAACAAATAATTAGCTTAAACCATTTGCCTCAATGCGAGTTTAAATTTTGACCTCATTGACACAGTTCAAAATTCTACCGCATGGTGGCGCAGCGCTTGGATTCAGTTGCCAAGTAACGAGCGTCTCGCCGCAGGAAGAATTTTTGATTCCATGACGTCATCAACTAATGGCGTACATTCTATGACGTCATTAAGTAATGTAATGTTACGACGCTAGATGTCGCTTACAATTTGAAATGGCGGTATTTTAGAATTATGAAGCACTACATAAACCCTATTGTGACTAAAGGGATTTTTTATTATTTCTGTGTATTTGTTTAGAAATTAGACAGTTATAGACCTTACTTTAAACACGATAAGCTTGCTTTTAGTGCAAATAATCTTTATTGTTTACTTTGATACACTATAAATACCAAACAATTTATATTGGCAACAAATTATGTACACAGTATTTTATTTACACGTCAAGTAAAGTATAAATAATAAATCACAAATAAAATTAAAGTAAAATGTTCAGTAAAAATGTTTACCGGTTTCAGGATATTAAGCAGAAATCATAAAACCCAACCTCGGAAAAAATACTCTAAATATTTTACTGGTCACACATATTTTTGCTGGGCAATTTGCAATATTTTACTACCATCTCACTTTTTACACTTTGCAAAAAAAATTTTATTACTGAATATACAGGGTGTCCCAAAAAGAATGGGACACCGATTAGTCATAGATTTCTTACGTCATAATAAAATCGATTAAACCCAATATACCTTAGTACAAAGTCCCTTGAGTAAGAAGTTATTAAGGCCTTGAAGTTCATTTTTTTTATTTTTTTGTTAATTTTCACAAATGTAGAGATATCGATTTAAATTTTGGTATACGTACTTACTATTATGTACTGCACTAACAAGGAAAAATTGATAAATTATACTCGACTATAAGAGGCACTTTACCTATCTTTCAAAACTTTCTTTAGTTCTAACTTCGTTATCTGTAACTTTTTTGAAATTTTAGGTTACTATCTGAAAGAGAATTAAAAAGCACAAAAATAATGTACTCTTAGTTCTTAAGCCTAAAAGCAACCGTTTACCTTAAAATGCCCATCAAAGATTTTTGGTTGTCATTAAGACGTGCAATTATCAAGTAGCCATGATCACAACAACAATGGGTAATGATGGTAATCTAGTAAACAACATCAAGAAATCAATAATGTTGGTGACATCAGGTTTTTGTCTTTTATGCTTACGAAAATGCTACGACATAACGAACCTTGAAGCATTGGAGAATTCGTTATGTAGCGGCATTTTCTTAAACATAAAGGAACAAGTTCTTATGTCACTCATGTCCTTAATTGATTTATCATTGTTTTTTACTAGATGACCATTGTTTTTCTGATCATGGCTAATTGATAATTGCACGTCTTAATGACAACCAAAAATCTTTGATGGGCATTTCAACGTAAACGGTTGCTTTTAGTCTTAAGAACTAAGAGTACGTTATTGTTGTGCTTTTTAATTCTCTTTCAGATAATAACATAAAATTTCAAAAAAAGTTACAGATAACGAAGTTAGAGCTAAAAAAAGTTTTGAAAGATAGGTAAAGTGCCTCTTACAGTCGAGTATAATTTATCAAATTTATCTTGTTAATGCAGTACATAATAGTAAGTACGTATACCAAAATTCAAATCAATATCTATACATTTGTGGAAATTAACAAAAAAAAAATAGAAAATGAAAAATAACTTCTTACTGAAGGGACTTTGTACTAAGGTATATTGGTTTTAATCGATTTATTATGACGTAAGGAATATATGACTAATCGGTGTCCTGTTCCTTTTGGGACACCCTGTATATACTTTCATCATATAAATAAAGGAGAACGATCCAAACGTATGTGTCCGTCACGACAATTGCAAACGCGATGTCCCCCATTTGCGTTTGCATTCATTTCGCCGTCGCCTCGATTTCGTGACCGAGGCGGAGCCCCGAAGGCCCCTTTGAAGAGGGGCGGGGTCCGGAGCTCTCCTTGGAGAGGGGCAGAGCCCCGAGGGCCCCCTTGGAGAGGGGCGGAGCCCCGTGGCCCCTTGGAGAGGGGCGAAGCACCGAGGGCCCCCTTGGAGAGGGGCCGAGCCCCGGGCGCCCCCTCGGAGAGGGGAGGATCCCCGGGGGCCCCCTTGGATAGGAAGGGAGCCCCGACGGCCCCCTTGGAGAGGGGCGGAGCCCTGAGAGCCCCCTTGAAGAGGGGCGAAGCCCCGTGAGCCCCCTTGGAGAGAGGCGGAGCCCGGATGGACCCTTGCAGACGGGCGGAGCCCCAAGGGCCCCCTTGGAGAGGGACAGAGCCCCGTAAGCCCCCTTGGAAAGGGGCGGATCCCCGAGGGCCCCATTAGAGAGGGACGGAACTCCGTGAGTCCCCTTGGAGAGGGGCAGATCCCCGAGGGCCCCATTTTAAGCAATTATTCTCTCTTCAAATGATAACAGATCTTTTTTAGATGGTTAACATCAATTAAAACTTGCACGAATGTGTATCTACAAATAACTTCCGTTTTATCAAAAAACTGTTTTAAAACGGTGATACTGAAACGTCTGTTACTGAAACATGACTACAAATACCTGTGTAAACTGCAGGAGTCGTCTGTACCGCATTCATTCCATTTGTTACACTGTGACAGGTTTTTCATGTGCATTTTTTAAAGGTGTCATCAGTGACATTTAGTAACAAAATATTCTAAAGTCAAAATTATTGCTACTTTAGATAATTTATAAAATGTCAATGTCTTATTTTGACATTAGTAATTTTTTTAACTAAATATGCCTACACTGCTAAAAATATTCAATAGGACATTGAAACGACTCTTAATGGCGGATATTAAAACAACCAATCAGAAACAGGACCAAAATTGACCACACTGTCGTTAATATAGACCCTGTGCTGTGTACCTGTCAACACGTTAGTTCGTGGTGTGTATTTTTGTGATATTTGTATGGTGTATTTCGTGTGATCGGCTGTCATCCATGTTGTCTCGAGATGCCAACCATTGTTCCTTTTTCGCCTTCTGTTGGCATGAAACCGGTGACACCAATAACTCGGCAGAAGCCATGAGATTAAGAATCGAAAAATCGATGTAGGATCGAGAATCGAACTGATCTAGAAAATTGGCGTAACTGGCGAAATGTTTAGCAGAGGTTTTTCAAATTTGGCATCTCGAGGCACATACGATGTCGTGCTGATCGTATGGGACTTTTTTGACGTGTTTTTTTTAGATCATGTCGACAATTAGTAGTGCGATGGCTCCTCTTGGAGCCTTTCAACGCTTAGGTGAAAGCAGTGAGCTTCCACCTCACCACGTGAACGTTCCTCTTGGTTTAGAAGACGGGTATTTCCCTATTTCTTCCTCCACAAAAGGACTCTCTGCTTCCTGTCATGCGAAATGTTTTGTTTTCTAAGATCGTGTAACAAGTGTGTAACAGAACGGAATGGCCCAACGTAATAAGCCTAAAAATGGTGGTAAATTGAACAGGAAAGACCGCGCAATAGCGCGCGCAGCCCCGTTTATAGGGAATAAAACTAAGTTATATGCTGAACGTTTTATTAGCACCCATTTATATTTCTGTAACACACCTACATGTTATTTTAAACTAAACAATTATCTTCATTTTACATTTCAAGTAATACATGCCACAACCAAAATAGATGTTTATTAATATTACATATGGGTTTGCCGATTGCTTTTCACCATTTATAAGTTGTACTTCACAGTTTGTCAAATGTAATTGCCAATTGTTAAATATATTTCACCTTTTATCAAGTAAGTTTTCTTTTTGTGAAAAAAATTCGATCAAATACGGAACGTGCAAGAAGGCAAAACAGCAAAATAGAGCTGTGTGGTTTAATTGTTAATTCTATGAATTTTGTGGGAAGACAGTTTAACGTGAAACCCAATACAGTGAGAAAAATATATGCAACACATTTACAAAATGGGTGAAACATAAGATTATCGAAAGCAGGTGTTAACGGCTGCTCAGCAAGAACGTATTTGCAATTGTATCAAATTTCTTCCTCTGTACAGCCCGTTTTGAAAATTTGTAGAGAAGTTATTTAAGCAGTAGAAGAATTATATTATAAGGTCACAATTCACAAATGAAGACCAGTTGTACGATTCTGTGCATATGAGACGATCAACCATAAACATTGCTTCCATTATGTTCGACATATGGAATCATACCTGGGTGATTGTCTACTAAAAGACATTTTAAATTAATTTGTTATCTTTCATAATAAATGTATTATACATCTGTAGTTTCCATTAAAAAAAAATGTTTGATTTGACTGAAAAAGAGAAAAGCATTTTATAAATTGCAGAATTGTTATGACAAAAGGGAAATACATTTGATATAATTTTGACAAGTGGTGAATTCCATTTGCTACATTGCTACATGATGAAGTGCATTAGGAAAGCCCTGTATTTAATCATAATTTTATATTAAGATAATAAAAAGAAATTTTAAATAAAGAATTATCTGATAATTTAAAGATACGAATGATCAAAACCAGTATGTATATTTAAAATATCAGAATTAATATTAGTAAAAGAATCCCTAATTACACTCGATTCAATTCCAGAGGGAAGATGGTGTTTAATATCTGATTTTTTTCTTTTTAGAAAAAAATCTTATTTGCTGTTCTACATTTTTATTAACATTAATATTGTCATTGGAGGGAAATTGCACTTGTCCTTCATTCATTATTTTTAATGCTTTGTCAAGGTATTTTACGATATTATTTTTTTTATCTGTATTTAAATGCATTTTGGTATTTAATCCCAAAAGTAATTCACACTGTAACTTAATTTCTAGATTTTCTTGAATAGTTACATTATTATTAACTACATTCGAATCTGGAACACAAAATTCACTTTGCGCTTGCAAAGCGTGGGAATCAACAACATCCTTATCATCAACTACATCATAATACTGTTTAGCTATTAGATGAATATGTTTACATATATTAAGGCGTATTATGTTATCAATACAAGTACATTTGAAATCAGGTATACATATGTTGCATAAAGAACACCTCATATTACAATTACATGTTATTTTCTCAACTAAATATTTAGTTTGATTGTTTTTGAAAGATAACACCATCCATTTGTTTTCACCGTTAAAGCCGTCAATTCTGGAAGAGCTAACGTTTAAGCTTTTTTTATGATTTTTCCTGATTTGTATTATTTTAGAGCTTAATTTACTTTTGCATACTTTAATGAAAGCCTCATAATGTATATATCTAACCATATTTAGCAGAGCATTAATAGTTTTATCCAACCGCTTGCATTGTTTTCCTTCTAAGTACGTATATTTATTTTTTTTTGTGTAGAGCTTCTAAATACATGTTTGTATTTATACCTAAATACTGCCTGTGACAATAAGCCCATTTTTCAATTCTACTGATATATATTTTTATAAAATATATATCCAAAACTGCTTGTATCAGGATCATTTTGTAAATCAGTTACAAATTTATTTATTCCAGAATTAAATTTGTCTTGATCAACTTCACTCTGCAAGACTTTCAGCGTCTTAAAAACTAAAGAACGTTTATATTTGGCATTTGAACCACATATTTTGCATAAATTCTGAAACCAACTCCTTTGAATGTGCCAGCTACACAATAATTGATTAGTGGCTGATCCCATAACGCCCAACCAATCGTTATAAAAACATGGAGCATCATCTGACATAAATATCTTTGTAGATATAATACCTATTCTATCTTTTATACAGCCAAAAAATAAATTAAAAAGCTGAGTATCTCCCTTATTCGAAAAACAAAAAGCTACAGGTATACCTGACCCATAACTGTCTACAACTACAATTGTATATAGTTGGAAGTTATAATTATTTAAGCCGTGTGTACCATCTATGCAAATTTTTTCTTGTCCATAATTCAGCAACTGCTCTTGCTAAAACTCGGTCATTATAATAAGTACAAAGTTATTATTACTAAATCCAATTTTTTCACTTCCTTGTTCTTTAAAATATAGTACAGGATTTTTATCACAGGCTCTCATACGATCCACCCACAGTTTCACACGAATTGCATCATTTTCATGCAGTTTGGTACTATAACTAATCAAAAAATCCCTCTTGATGTGGAGATCTTTTCTTTCGATCAAATGAATTCTTTTAAGGTCTTCTGCAGATACTGAATTTCTCACATCCGCAATTATTCGTTCCATAGAAACTGATTCAGATAATCTGCCTGAAATAAAAGGGATTGAGTGTATACATTATTAGCATAAAATCAATTATTATAACGCAGAATTATCTAATTACCTGCTATTACATTTCTATCATACTTCGTAAGACGCATTCGACCAATATTGCAAGAATGCCCAACGTGGGTAGAATAATGTGTGACATCAATATTTTCTCCTACTGTCAAGACTAACATTGCTCGACAAGCTCGGCCGATTTTGGTTGAACCAGAATTCTTATCATAAGTAGGACCTGTGACATATAAAATATGATCTTGTTTTACTATTGATCAGTTGTTTATTTCCACAGTCTTTCACGAAACTGATGTTATGTGTTTCTTCTAAATTCAACTTCCAGGCTTCAAATTCTGTAAAAAAAAATTATATTGTAGGTACATCATGATGTGATTACTTTATCGATAATAGTCCAAAGATAAAAAGATTATGTAGAATATTGAACGAGACAAAAGAAAAATTCGGATAAATGATAATTTTATCATCTTATATAATCATTTAAAACGTTACACTACCTTGCATGGTTTCAAATTCATGTTTTTCTTCTTTTGTAGCATCGACATACGAATGAGTATCCCGTAAGTGTAGACGTAAAGATTTGAAGGAAGAAAATTTATAGTTGCACTGTATTACAGAACACTTAATTCTTTGAAATTCCTTTTTTCGTCGTTATGTGTTATGAGAGGTTTGAATATGGTTTATTAAATTAGCTTTACTTGAGCATTGCCAATTGCAATGATGGCATTTCACATATTTATTCTGATAGATGTTGTGTTTTTGCCGTAGGTGTTTATATAAACCTGCTACGTGCTGACATATATTGCCACAATTATTGCACTTGTTCATTGTTTAACAGAGTTACTGCACCACGAAGCAAGTAATATAACCTAACATTCTACACACGATTGTATTCAGTTGATGACGTCATGGAGCCAAAAGTTGGCGTCGTATAGAGTGCTTGCTGTTCGTTGATGACGTCGTGAATTCAAACAATATTCCTGGGGCGAGACACTCGTGCCAAGTACTCGTCAGGCCACTTGCTACCGGTTTGATAAGACCAACGCCGACGGCCAAGCTTATACGTATGCTTCATTCGTGGTAGAATACTTGGAGCATTTTTTACAACTTCCTGAGAAACTTACAATAATTAGTTATTGATGGTTGCAATGCCCAAAACAGAAACGCAATTTTAGCAAATAGTCTGCTTTATTTGTCTGAAAAGTACAGTGCCTGCATAATACAAAAGTTCCTCGAAAAAGGCCATACCCAAATGGAGTGTGACTTAGTCCACAGTGCAATTGAAACAGCTTTAAAAAATAAATAAATTTAGCCTCCAAGTGACTATATTCGAATAACAAAGCAAGCTAGATTAAAAAATCCATACATTGTCAAAAATATGAGTTTTTCTTTTTTTTAATGTTTTTGCGAAAAAAGTATTTTGAAGTACAGTTCTATTAAACCCACAAAGATATCTGGTGGACACAATGTAACAGATTTACGTGTTTTAAAATACCATGATGGCAAAATTTAACAAAGAGTTACCAACAAGACCTAAACTATTGACCTAGCGGAACAAGATTTTCCTATTTAAAAGCAGACTACAGATTTTAAAAATCAAGTATGAACACTTACAAATCATTAAATCGACGATACCCGAGGATTGCTGCAATTTGCGATTGATTGCCACACAAAGATCTCTAATAATGCACAAAATGATTTTTTATTTATTTAATTTATACATATTATAATAATAAAATGATTAAGTTTGAGTGTTTACAACTTACAGAATGTTATTTGTTTATTTATTATAGAATTAACACTTGTTTTCTAAGCACACAGCTTTTATGTTTCTGTACTTAAAGTTTTGTAATAAAATAATATTTGTCATCATTTATTTGGTTTTTGTTTATTTTACTCCACTTAAAAATTATGAAACATTACCTCATATCTGTAATATAAAAAAAGCAGTACCTCGTATGTAACACTTTTTTCTTAAATTAAACAAATTTCTTGTGTTTGTTAATAAACTTCATTGTGGAAAGTACTTGATTTTTAACATCTTGTACAAAAATTACTCACCGTATAAGTTTCGTTTTATTTTAAAGTAGTTTTATCTACTTTGCGTTCGTACTGAGGCTATTACGATACGCGTTTGCGTATCGTAATAGACACAAAGCGATGCTATAATAAAACTACTAAAAATTTTCATTTTTTTGCTTAAAAAAGTGGCAAAGTAGATAAAATACTGTATGATACCTCGTTTATAAGGCATTTTGTAGTACTTACTCCTTTAGGGCACTCCTCGCTTCGCTCGTCGTACCCTAAATCCGTGCGTGCTACAAAATGCTTCTTATAAAACTCGTATCATAATATACTATTTTGTCTCTCCTGTAAAATTTATATTTTGCTACTTACGAGTTACTGCGTTTTCACCCTTGATATGTGGATCATTCACATTAATGTTTCCTAAGTGAATAATGTTATTAAAGTATTCCTTTTTTACAACGTTTTTTTAACCAAGTTTTAATTTTGCCCATTGAAACTCAAAATTTAATTTATTGATAAGACCTAAAACATCGGATAAGAAAATAAAGTATAATTTACACACCGGGTTTTCCAATGCAGCTAAAATTTGACTACACTGATTTAGATTATCTTTTTTGGATGTTTCAGTAAAAAAATTAATTAGTGCATTATATTGCTCCAAAATGCGATCAACAACTACTGCCTGTAGTGATGGCCACCGCGTCTGGCTCAAGAGTAAAAGCTTATGAGGTTTCACATTTAAAAAAGCTTGACAGTCTTTTAAATGAATAAGTCTAACAGCACTATTTGAAAAATAGTTATAAATGTATCTTGCGAGTTGCTTCACATTTTTGGACAATTTTGCACAAGCGGCTGATGAGCGTAAGTTAAACGAATGGCACAAACAACTTAAAACATAAATGTGTGGTACCACCGTTTTATTATTTTCTGTCAGAAAAGACATAATACTAGTAAATAAACCTTCTGCTGTCGAGTCTTTTACATGAATTAAACCTAAAAATCTTTCCATGCTTTGGTTATGACTAAAGTACCTTACAACCATTACAAGACACTTAGAAATACTAACATTATTCGTTTCATCAATAATAATTGAGAAAAAATAATTATTGAAATCATTCCTAATCTAAGATAAACTTTCTTTTGCCAATATCTTTGCAAATTTGAGTACCCTTGAATCAATTCATTTTTACTTTCTTTGCTACATCTGAATCTGGACAAGCATGAGCTAAAAACTTCCCTTAATGATCAAGCAATAAAAAGGTAAGTTGTGTTCTGCAATACGAGAGTACCATCTGATCAATCTTCAGTGTAGTTTCAGAAGCTCTCAGCTTATTGCGATATTTTAATGTTTTGCTGTGACGTTCAATGTGTGTTAGTCCACCGGATATAATTATATTGCCTGATAAACACAGTGTTTCTTTCTTTTTAATTTGTTCCTAACCGTTTACCAATTTTGCTTGTGTTTTATTTCCTGCTGTCTCAACAGTTTCATTTTTATCACTGCTAATGTTATTCTCATTGTTCTCCACGTTGTAAGTAGCAACAGTAACAGGGTTTTTAACAATTTCATCTGTGGAAGCTGTAGAATTTTCACAATTTCTGATTTTGTACTTGCTGTTGGCTATTTACATTCGGTTTTTTAACTAAGTACCTACAATTTAAATAAATAGTTGCTGTTAAATTTAGAAAACACAAAGTAATACCGGTCCATGACTTTCTTTAAGCTTTTACCCCATAAGTGAATATTATTTATACAAGTAAATACTGTCAAAACTGTCAACTCTGTTAAACGCCCTCTACGGTCAAAAAACTAAATTGTAACTGTAAACATTTCACTGATTCAATCCTGTTGATATTACAGTGAGAATATAATTCCTTAAACGATGAGCCAATCATCATCTCTTAAATTTAAGACATTGACCAATAGGACCCTCTACCACACTGACAATATAGCGACTCGCGATTTTCGATTTGGTACGAGCTAACTTCGTTTTGTTTCACGGGTCAAATGAACTAATTTAGAAACGTAAGCTGATTTTTCAAGGTTAGGTCATGCGTTTTAACATAAAAGGCTACAAAAAGTGTATTTCGGACAAACATTAATCATTGGCATTGGTACTCAAGTAATAAAATAGTATTACACTTCCTGTTCCATATATTTTAAATCATTATATTCTCTTCCTAAATATAATTCGTAGTATGCCTAATAATCTATATTTTTTTTAGAATATCATTTCGTTATAATCCTAATACATGAAAATACAACTCGTCCTGCGGACTCGTACCTTCAGCTTTGCGATTATCTTTATATATATAAGCCATTCAGTAAACACAAAAACAAACAATTTTTTTGAAGTTTGAATATACATAAAATTTGTCTGCTAGGGATTCTGTATTTTGTTTTGCAAAGGTTTCCATACCTGCATAAAGGTGACTTTGAATTTAAAAATGACACATAATAAATATCATTAATTCAGTGTGGAAGTACATACTATTCTGGAAATTCTTGCCTGAACTTTTATAAAATGTAATAAAAATATTTATTAATAAATGCTACATCAATAGTATCCAACACAGTATTTGTTTAACATCCTTAAAAGTAGTTATGACAGATGCTAATTAAATGTCACACTCTTAACATATTTGAATTAGTAACTTTTTGTAAGTACATTCCTAGACAAAAGATGCATTTTGGAAGTACACTCGTGAAATTTTAGAAATCAAAGGCCACTTTGTGTTTTTGTGTTTAGTGAACAGACTATATACGAGTCCATAAAGTCTTGCACAAATTCATTTAAAATTCAGATATTTCATTATCTGAAAAACGCTCGAATATGTCAATTAGTATTTTTAGTTGCGCATTTTTTAAAGTAAAAAGTTAGTATACAGGGTGTCCCAGGTAAGATATATGAGGTCATGTAAGTTTTTTTAAATGGAACACCGCCTATATTGTACCATTTTCGAATTCTATGTTGAAAACTGAACACTTTTTGTATAACCAACTATATCTCGAAATTCAGCGGTTTCGAAATATTGACGTTTGAAAACATTGATATTGTTTTTTCTGACTTCCGGTCAAAAAAATTACATTTCTGGTTGAATCGAAAAATAGCATCAAGTGATAGGGCATAGAAAACTGAGATACGAAAGTGCAAGCCGTTTCGCTTTAATTGAAACCGTTTGGTTTTTACAGCTGCGTCAATGTTCCAAATCTTCAATGTTCAAACAAACGTCAATATTCCGAAAACCGCTGAATTTAGGGATATAGTTGGTTGTACAAAAAGTGTTCAGTTTTCAACATAGAATTCGAAAACGGTACAATATAGAGGGTGTTCCATTAAAAAAACCAACATGACATCATATCTGTTACCTGAGACTAACTTTTTACTTTAAAAAATGCGCAACTAAAATACTAATTGACATATTCGAGCGTTTTTCCGATAATGAAATATCTGAATTTTAAATGAATTTGTGCAAGACTTTATGGACTCATTGTATAATTCTTCTGTACGTGTGTATGTGACTGAACTCCTAAACAGCTGGACCAATTTTGATGAAATTTTTTGTGTGTGTTTGAGTGGGTCCCTGGATAGTTTAGATTCACAATTGGACCCGGTAGGTGGCGCAGCAATCGGGTTCTAGGAATTTCTTTTTTTAATTTTTTGACGATTTAAAAAAAAATAAGATTTCTCGCATATCAGAACATATAACCCAAAACTTTCACTCCCTCCCCTTAATATTTTTTAAAATGAAAAAATCGAAAATTCGAATATCGAAAAAACGTTTGATGAACCCGCTAATAGCAGGCAGCGGGCAGGACAACGTCTGTCGGGTCCACTAGTAACTCATAATATTCATCAAAAAATCATCGATAAAATAGGCATACTGCTTATTATATTACCCCTGAGTATAGAAGGCGCCACGCTAGTCGGTAGTCGATAAATCAGTACCGTAACAGGCCCTAACTTGCAACACTTTTCAAACGTATACATGATTTTTGACAAGAAGTTTTAATTATTTCATATTTTAAAAAATACTATGACGTTGGGCTGTACCTGTACTCTTACTTTAATGGATGTTTGTTTTATTTTAAACATAATTTCATAAAAAAAATAAAAAATGGGTGTTGCAAGTTATGATCAAGGTAGTCCCTACTTGCAACGACCTACGTTTTAGGTCTAAAATCAAGTGGTGTTCACTTAATCTGAACTTGCAACAGTTCAATAAAAAAAAATTGTTAAAAAAAACTACCTATCTGAAATATCTATATTTTTCTTCAAAAATAAACTTTATTTCCACAGAAATCATACAAATGATTAAAGCAAACCTTTAAAATTATTAAAAACGTTTTTAAATGAAAATAAAACACAAAATGACACTCTAAATAAAAACTTAGATATAAAATATAAACTTAAACAAAATATATTTGGTTTTTAACTAAGCACTAATCTTAAAAATAAGTTTTTTAAAGTTGCGAATTCGGTGATAAAATCTATTTGAAATTATATTTATTAAGGTCTTTAGAGTTAAATGTATGGCGACCTCTTACCACCTTTGGCAAGTCTAATTTTTTTATAATTTGTTGAGAGTCAATAATCGAAAGGTCTTCTACATCTGGAAATATAAAGGTAGTATGATTTTCCAGATTTTTTGACACTTTGCTTTTACGCATTAATTTACAATAATACTGGGGTTGTAGATCAGTCGGCAATACTTCTTGTACACAGCCAATATAAAAAATATCACAGCCTTTTAAGGCTTTCTTAACAGAGAATTTAACAATTAAATAATCCCCGACGGAATACTCAGGTGTATCGCAGAGGTTCTTTGTCGTAAAATCTTCAATATTTGTCACATTTGGATCGTTTTCAACAGATTCTTTTTCAAGTCTTATATTCTCTCCTCCCGCATCATCTAATAAAAATTCGTCAAAGTCAATGTCGTCAGCTTCCACTTCTACAAGATTCGCTAATGAGTTCAAATCGGAACTTGAATCATGTAAAGAAAAGGAATCGTCTAGAGAGTCATCGCTATTATCACTTTGTACTTTTCGTCGCTTTTTATTTAAAATCTTTCCTTTTGAAGTTGTCGGTTCCTGGTTATTGAGTTCTTTATCTACTTCTGGTGAATTGCTCTGTTGTTTTTCCTCTTTTTCTTCTTCGAGGAATTCGGTGACACTTTTTCCAGGAGGTACATTCAACCTTTTTTGCTTTTTTGGGGGGCGTCTCTCTTCCGGAAAACGATATTTTTCTAAGACATCATGTAACGCATTAGTCCAAGAACCAGTAATATTGTCCCGTTTGATCCAAGCAGGCAGCCGTTTCAAGACTTCGGAAGGGTTGAAGGGTCCTGTGGCTTTGCATCCACTTTTTAAATTTGCTGCTACGTTGATCTCCACAGATTTTAAAGTGTCTCTTAATAAGGATGGGAAGATGTCTTTTGGAATGCTACCTCTATTTTTCAGTTTCCAGTTTTCTAACTGCTTTCGCCAAGCTGCTTTTAGGGGTCTGAAAAACGCCACATCTAACGGTTGGCACAAGTGGGTGCTATTAGGTGGTAAAAACATGAATCTAATGTCATACTTTTGGCACTCTCCTATTACAAACATGGATAGATGACTAGATAGATTGTCTCCTACTAAAACTTTGGGACCGTCATCCAGATTTTTAACGAATGGGATGACTATAGTAGAAAACCAGTCTTCAAACACTTGCGTGTCGAACCATCCTTGTTTAGTTCTTCCATATCGACATCCTGGAGGTCCGTGTTGCTTCCAAGAATCGTAAAGATGTTGACTTCTGTACACGACATATGGTGGCAACATCACACCAGCAGCCGATCCAGCTATCATTACGGAAACGTAAAACATCCAGAACGCTGTATAGACAGTAGTAAAGTCTATACAGCGTTCTGGATGTTGTACGCCTTTTTTTACGATTACATGTGTTTTTCCGGGATCGTCCGTAAAATTGGTTTCATCGTAGTTTATTAAATGCGTGGGAGGGACGTCCTTGAGGGATATTTCCATCTCTTTAAAATAATTAGTCATAATTTCTTTGGAAACTTCGGCCCGATTGCGCTTAATGTTTTCGCAAAATCTTTTGGTCAAAGTATCTTTATGTTCTTTCAAAAATCTGTTAATCCATTTGCGCCCTGGTGTATTATTAACGAATCTTGGTTCCCTAACCCCCTCCGGTCCAAATAATTTTTTACCACTAATTTTATGTCGTAAATCGTAAAAGGATATCCCCAGTTGGAAGCCACCAATATCCCATCCACTAAACTTTTTTTTTCTTCAGCAGTTAAGATTGTTTGACCTCCAAATTTCTTATTGAATAAACCCCTATTTTTACGAGAAGGGGTGCTTGCCGGTATGTTGTACTCCCTGCTGGCTTTCCTTATACTGTTTTGTCCACTTCGTATCGAATCTAGTGCTTTCTGTAAAGTCTCATCGCTAAAATTGCGATAATGTCTGGCTCCTAGCGTTCTTCTTGGCATGTTGCAAGTTAGGGACAAAATACCGTTTTCTACAAAAAAAAACATCACTTTACTAGGATTGAATGATCAGATATGTCATAATAGTGGGTAAAATGAACAGCATAGTAAAATATTGCAAATTTATTAATTATTAAACTTACAGTATTTGAAAATAAACATAATGAACGTTTGATTCTATGCAAAAAAAATGAAATTTGTCAAGAGTTCAAATTAAGTAACTTTGACATTCAAAATTGACACATAACCATAATTTTGAAGAAGTTCTACGAACACGAGGTATAAAAATTTCCTAGCGTTTTACTCACATATCTACCAACAGTGTAACACTTTGGCAGTTATTATAGAAAAAAAAACGTACTTTTTTATCGAAAATTGTTGTACATCAAATCTCGTTTAAATCTGTAAATATTTATTTTTCAGGAAGAGAAACCGAAATATTGACACTTATTTTTATTAGAAAATATTTTATAAACTAAGTCTTGATTTGGTCGCTTAAAAATTTATGTAATTAATCATTAAATTATTTAATTTTTTAAATGACGAAATATTTTCTAATAAAAATATTTCGTTTTTTTTTTCAGTAAAAGAAATATTTTCAGATCCTAAACCAAATTTGTTACACGAAGGTTTTAATAAATTTTAAGCAAGTTTTTCAGACGAAGCTTTTGATAAAAAAATACCGAAAGTACGATGTTTGCAGCTTTAGGGGGGGCGTAGGAATAGTGGTAAAAAACAGAAATAAGACAAAAATAGATCCTTTTTTTAGTACTACAAAAAAGATCTTTAAAAATGTTTAACATTTCGGTTAAAAATAACGAGAATAATGAGGTGGTACGGTCTTAATACCACACAATGAGTAATAACCATTTAAAGTTCTCGCCCTTAATGAAATTCATATATCCCGCTGTATTTTGAGCACACTGGTTTGCCGCCTTCTCGGGATTCTTATTGGCCAATATGGTGCCGCATTTCTTTATAAATTTGTATTCTGTGTGTTAAGGTTTTTCTATTTTTTCCAATTTGACATTATCTACCTCAATTATGAATGATGAGAACGAACATGTAAACAGACTTATTCGTCATTACTTTGACCTAGGATTGCAGCAGAACGCGATATTTTTGTATCTCTTAGTACATGGTCAAGATTAAGGTACTATATTTATACGAGCAAGCTTATCCGCCATTTTGAGTTACTGAAAGTGGCGGCAAATTCAAATTCTAGTTACTTTCCAAATAGCATACGGTAAGTCGGAAAAACAACGATCATGTCATTTAATTTAATCAGTCTTTAAAAAGATTGGTTTTTAAACAAATAAAAAGAAAGCAGAAAAAATCGAAACGAAAACACTGTTAACTAACACGCACGTGGTTCAAACTAGAGAACTTTAATAGTACCTTAGTTCAAACAAAGTGACGAGTGACAGAACTCAATAGAACTGACAGATACAGTTGACAGCACAGGACAACACCTACACACTGTATATAGATTTAAATAACCACACTTGGATGAAGACTGTAATTATAATTAGCATCGTAATGGAATGCACCAAGATTTTAATCAGCATGCATTGTTCGTCTGGATGGAGCAGTACGTACTCCCAACGGTTTCTAGTCTTGCTTGGTTGACAGACGACAGAACACACGGTTACCGGTCAGCGCAGCCAACGGCTTGGCGCTAAAATCCCTGTGACACAAAATCTAGTGGGATAAGCTTGCCTTCTGGAAGGGAGTGATGACGTCAAGCCGCCATGTTTATTGAGGAAGGTTAGGCACCACTTTCCAAACAAACAGTTGAACATAAGGGGTTTACTTACGTTTTATAATTTGAGTCAGAATGAAATAGCTGTTGTGCCTGTTTTATTGCTGATTTGTATAAGGTGAGTAATAAACTAAATAGTGTGCCTACCAGCGGTAGTTCTAGTTCTCAATAGTCACGCAAAAACGATTTTAAACCCAGGTTTGAGGTTAGGCCAACACTGTTTAATTTTTTAAAAATTGTGTTAGTGCAAAGAGTTTACTCTTCTGCCCTACAAATTCGATAATTGATGTCGTATTGCAGGGATCATGCTTCAACAAGGGCACGTTTTAAGTTTCGGGACAATCGCTGGTTTTTTAAAGAAGAACTCGGCCTAATTGACAGGGGCGAAAATGCAATGAAATCGAACAGAGTACAGAACTTGACGTTTGATGGTGATATGCTAATTATTCGAGGGAAGGTACAAGCCAGCATGCGTGATCGAATATATTCATTAGATGTAAGTTCAACAAAATTTGTATTATACAGGTAAATCTTTACAGTTTTTCATGTTAGATTACACTGGATGCAGAACGAAATATTCAGGCTGCTACATGTACTTGCCCAAGGGGGCAATTTCTGTGTCACCATATGGCTGCATTGTGCTTATTTGCAAGAGACAATGTATCTGTTACTGACATGCGATGTCAGTGGAATGCTCCTAAGCGAAAATCTGATGAAATACAAACAATCGAAGAATTGTACCCTTCAAAAGCACACGTTGCTATAAATAGAGACCCAACGGAAGAGGAAACAGCTAAATTCCTCCATACACTTGAAGAATACGGAGGAGCGGTTGGATTTAGCTGGCTCTTGAAACCCGATCCAAACTCTGAAGCAAGGATTGCTCCAGACATCGAGGAGATGATTTTTTCAAGCGCATACTTGGAGTCTGCTAATAAAGAGCAATTTTTGTTGGACAGTTTAGCTGTCTCGACAGAAAAAATTGCGGAAATTCAAATGCGTACTGTTGGGCAATCCAGTAATCACCACTGGCTGACTGTTCGGAAAAATAGAGTAACTGCCAGTAATTTTGGACCTGTAATAAGTGCAGTGAGGAGAGTTCAAGAGAAAACTTCACGAAAATATCCAGTTTCTCTGTTTAAAAGACTGACTGGTAAGTAGTAAGGATTAAAATATTAGCAGTATGCCTAATCCCGAAATAACATTTCAGAATCCTACAGCCTAGAAGGGGCCAAAGCAATTCAATGGGGAAGGATTCATGAAACAACTGCCATCGAGGAATTTTGGAGTACAACAAAGAAGGAAGTTATACCTTCAGGTATATGGTTACATTCCTGTGGATTTCTTGGTGGTAGCCCTGATGGCTTGGTGTCAACGAATGCTATAATTGAAGTCAAATGCCCATATAAATGGAGAGAAAAGATATTGTTAGAAGAACTACACAAAGACAGATCATACATAATATGGATGAACGAAGAGGGGGAAACAATAGTGAATAAAAATCATGACTATTACCATCAAATTCAAGGGCTTTTAGAACTCACAGGAAGAGAGCTATGCTATCTCGTTATATGGTCACCACAGCAGACCATAATTCACGAAATATATAAGGAAACTGAGTGGAGTTCAAATAATATAGATATACTAAAGCAATTTTATGTAAATTCATATATTCCATATATAACTAATAGTTTAGATTATTGATGCTCATATTTTATGTTTGTATATTTTCCTACATTTGTTTTAAATACATAGATATTACATTTTTATAATCATTCTGTTGAAAAATTCAAGTCAGTAAAATAACAAAAACAAAAGTTTATAATTTGTTAGAAACATTTATTTAAACAAGTAATACTTAGGTAATGTACAAATCCTCAACCTCTTTAATTAAGGGAAACTGTAAATTGGTTAAAGAGGCACATACTTGATAAATAGTTGAAGCATGAGGAACCAAGTTTTGCGGTATTAGATTTAAAATGCTATAGCACTTAATCCGACGTATAGCACGTTCAACATGAATGCGAGCCCTTGCTATGGTTCGCGTCATTACTACTTGCTCAGGTGTAAACTGTGCCGTCGTCAGAAATGGCGGAATATTTAAAGATACACCTTGTGGTAGAATATCTTTAATTAAAAATCCTTTGTCTGCAAGGACTAGATCTCCAGGTTGAAGTTTATACAAAATACCACAATGCTGCACAATTTTTTTGTCCGAATTTGATCCTGGGTATAAACTGCTCACAAATGTAATCACTCCATTAGGAGCAACACCTACCAGACCTTTCAAAGTATTCCGATGTTTATATGTGCTATATGTAGCCCTTTGCTTCTCCATACTTTTGGCCTGAATAGTGGCAATTTCAGTGCAGTCTAAAACAATTCTGCAGTTGGTAAATGAGTTGAAGCAAGTTGGCATACATAATTGATTTTTCCTTTTGCTCGGTATCTTTCTCATGAAACACTTGAACAGGACTTCATGTAGTGCATATAACCATGTTTTTACAACATTGGATATAGTTTTCTTGGTAACTTGAAAACGAAAGGCTAAATCTTCAAACAACAGATTTAATCTGAGCTTCATCAGTGTCAACAATAACTGGTCAATTTTTGGTATAGTTGTCACTGACCAATTATAATAATATTTAAGTTCAAAATTTTCCATTAAAGCATACAGCGCTAAAAATATATCTTTTGTTGGCAATCCTGTATATATTGATATTAAATTATCATTGTTTTCGATTTGCTTAAAACAGAATTTATATGCTGTTTTATCAACATTTTCTTTGAGTGCATTATTTTCTTGTTTTAAAAGAAAAACTTCTGCTTGCAACATGGCAGTAAAATGAGGCTGCTGCGATGTGGAGCCATGTGCTTCGGCCTGTATAATGGGTATCGTATCAGAAGCAGGATCAACCGAGATTGCTTCAGCAATATTGGAGCTCGGTGTGTCCTCACCTATATTAATGTTTACTTTTGCACTGCAAAACTCCATTCCTGAACTTGACGTACTAGGATGTACTACAATTGTTTCAACATGCTTTGTTTTCCTGCGTCTTGAAACATAACATACATAATTTAATATTGTAGACACTTCCACATAAAGAAATGTACTTACTTGTGCTCATTAACCGTGTCCAAACTTTCAAACTGGAAAAGTTTTTCCTTATTCCGTTCAAAAATTGTAGGTCCATTGATTCGGTCCTGATTTATAAAGTGACAGCTACACACTAGTGAGTGAGGTGAAGGATCTTTATCTTCTCGTCTAATGTAAACAATTTATCGTATTTTTATTCCCAAAAATTGCAAAAATGTAAGTACATTACCTTATTAATTTTATCCATTTTTTCCTTTCTTGTGCGTTTTTTGGAAAGACAAAAAATCTACAGCCGTGCTTTTCGCTGTAGTGTTTGCAATCAGGCACAAAGCACATCACCATGATCTAAGGCAAAACTAATTTACTATTGATTAACTACTACATTATACTTTTGATATATGGAGTGAATCTGGAGGAAAGTACCATACTTGGAAGTTTATACTATTATTATAAAAAAAACCCAAATCTGAAGGTGCCAGTTACATGGGAACGAAAAACATTTTTAAATTTCACCTTGACACTGTAATTTGAAAATAAATGAAATCGGATTATAACTTTTGCGTTTTTTATATAATCACACATTTATGTGTAGTTACACTCCTGAGGTAGGGCACTTACCTCCTGCCCACCCTGTATTAAATAGAAAATCATACAAAATCACATTCACATAACATAACCTTACTTTATTCAAAACGAAGTATAATGAAAATCTGATTGGATTTCGGCTCAATTTTGTTTTCTATTCCAGTTAAATACAAAATATGTGTATTATAATAGGCTTGCCTCGATTTTAAAAGTTACAATCAAATAATAGTTAGCCTTCTTTAGTTCCTCCAATTAGCATAACATGAGCCTTTTAAATTTGTTTGGAAAGTGATTTCTCCCACCCTATTCAGTTTAAAGGGCTGCCACGTCACGCTCCCCTAGTGAATACAGCACTCTAGTCAAGATATCAGTCCAAGGACTCTGAAACGGCGCCTGAAGAAGATGTGTCTGCACCGTCGGAAGAAATATACCCCTATAGAGATAGTTAGCAGTTTTCTGGAAGAACAATTACTTGGAACTGAACAAATGCCTAGGTATATGTGGATTCGTCGTAGATGCATTCAAAATAGAATGACAGTAAAGCAGTTATCTATTCGGCAACTAATGCACATATTGGATCCTGAAGGTATGTTGGTGCGTTGAAGGAAAAGACTAAAACGACGACAATACTATAACAAAGGCCCAAATTATTTGTGGCGTACTGACGGATACGACAAATTAAAGTCATATGGGATATGCATAAGTGGATCCATTTATGGGTTTTCCCGGAAAATACTATGGCAGCATATACCAATAGTAATCCTAGAATTATATGTAGCTATTTTCTGGATACCATAACTAATCTAAAAGGTTATCCACAACGTATAAGGACAGACATTGGTACTGAAAATGGACTTGTTAAAAATATGCAAGAATATTTTCATGAAGCAATGCATAATGTGTTCGAAATGGAAATGTACTACCCCCCTTTTTATATGGCACAAGCCAAGCAAATCAAAGAATCGAGGCTTGGTGGGGTTTGCTCAGAAGACAACATAGTCAGTATTGAATGAACTGTTTTCAGCATCTGAAGGATGATGGGTTGTTTAATGGCACTTTAATCGATAAGTTAGTTCTCCAGTATTGTTTCGTGGACCTAATACAGGTAGGTAGGTTTTATATGGTCTATAAAAATACACTTTCGTTATTGCAGGCAGAACTAAATGAATTTGTTCAAGAGTGGAACAACCATGTGATCCGTAAAACACGTAACAGCAACCCACTAAGTGGTTGCCCCAATATTATGTATGATTTTCCTGCTTTATATGGCGGTAGAAATTTTCTAAATCCTATTGAAGAAAATTACATCGAAAATTGTGCAAATCAGTGGGTAGTTATTGGCAGATCATGTAGTGATAAGAAGTTATTTGAGCTATGTGATATCGCAAGTAGAGAAAAAAATGTTGGTAGACCGGATAGTACTTATTTAGCAACAACTATAGTGAACTAAGGACGGAAATCCTGAACTTGGTGGATTAACTTCGTTTACATTCATTTATAGTTATAGTTGGGCATTAGTTAGAAAAACAGCGATATTTATTACTTAAGTGCTTAATTTTTTAATTCGTAATTGTATGTATAAAATAGCTACGTGGAATTGGGTTCAATAAATCGCTGCATAGTGGTTGTCATCTTTATTGGAATAAAATAAACTTTATAAGTAAAACATATTAGAAATTCCCAGTTTTAACAAAAAATATGCTAAAAAACTCAACAATGAACATAAAGCTAGAAAAAAGAAATCGTACATTCAGAACATTGATCGTTTATAAATTATGAGAACCCAAAAGAATTGCAATTGGCAATTCCGAAATTCAAAGCATTCGTTAATTCTTCATATTTCGTATGTACAACTGGCAATTTGAGCACCAGAGAACATGTATTTGCTTTCGGGTAAATACTTGAATCACCATGCAAAAATTCGATTTGCGGCTTTGTTGGAAAGCCTAATGGGGGAATTAATACCAGAATATCTGTTATTGACACCTTTGCATGGGAGCAGGTAGCACCTATATCTTGTTTAATAACGTGCTCACGTACCTATAATGACATTTATATGCTACATGACCTTTTACCTTCACAGTCGAGCAGGTAATCCCGAAAATAGGTAACAACCTTGTTTTTGACTTTTCGTGTGCTTGAGCCAATGGCGGAATACGACACTTCAAAAATATTATTCATATCTTCTGCTGTAATTGCTGTTATGTCATCGCATATATGACTTTTAAATATATGAGGGTATTTTATAAAGTATTCATAAACGTTGCAGGTTTTGAGGCCTTCCGTGAACTGAAATAAAGCGTCTCTAATTTTTGTGGCAGAAAAAAATGTAAGCGTGCCTGTAAAGATAATATTATAAATGTGATGTACTTATAAAAATATCAATTCAGTTACTGACCCTGTGTAATATTTGGTATCTCCTCAATTTTGAATATAAAATGATATCCCGCTGTCGAAAATATATTGTTGCCGGTGATTATATTCTGAGCATCGGAAAGACAATCACTATTTTTTAGTTGCATTAGGGTGGATCTGATGGGATGGGGACGTTTCGCCCCATTCGTTTAGCCCCAACCGTTTAGCCCGTTTCGCCTCCGGTGCCGATTCGCCCCCGACCATTTCGCCCGCAAGAGTTAATTTCTACTCTAATTTTGTGTACCTGGACATTTTAAAATTACATACATAGATGGGCATTATTTAAGATATTAAAACGATCATTATAGGAGAAGTTAGTGTTATAATTATGAAAATAGTGCAGAATTCAAATGACTGGCTTGCTGACAAATAAACAAGCATTTTGATATCAAACATGACTGGTTTAGTTTGATATTTCCCGTCGCCCTCTGGGCCCTTGTAGTCCCCAGGGTTAGAATATTTTTGGGATTTTGGGCGTTTTTTAAACCGCGCTTCAGCGCTACTACTCCAATTAATTTGAGATATTTATGCATACCTAAATAACCGTTTTTCTTAGCTTCCGTGACCCACATGCGTTTTTTTTGCCTGCGAGTTTAATTTACGACCTCGGCCCTTCCGGTATAGTTCATGAGCTTTCCAGAATCTTGTTTACTTAAGAGCAAACGCTATCCAGGTCAGAAATTCTACCACGCATACCTCCGCCACCACCCCATGGCTCAACCCGCAGTGGTCCTAATGCTATTTAGAACTAAGTTCGGGAATACGCTCCAAATACATTGCAAGCGGATATGCACCGTCCGATAAACGAAGAAGTACGTTGACAGTCGGTGATTAATTTCATCGATTTTAGGTTTGGCAACGCCGACGGTAATCTCGAGTTTAGGTTTTACAACGCCCATAAACACTATTCTAGCTCATTTGACTGTCTATGCTATGTTCACATTTTACACCACCAATGTATTGGCAACTGAATCCAAGCGCTACGCCACCATGCGGTAGAATTTTGAACTGTGTCAATGAGGTCGAAATTTAAACTCGCATTGAGCTAAATGATTTAAGCTAATTATTTGATGGCTTATAACAAAGTTACTAATGCGAGAAATGTCTTTATACTAGGGAATATTTATTCTGGCAACTTTCTCCTCTGACTCAGACCTACAACTACCCCGCTAATGACTATTTAAAATTTAAATTCTTTTACTTTTATTTTCGAGCGCAGCTGAAATACGTTGGTACATGGCTACATTTACCTTGCTTGTTCTTGTTTTTACTAGGTTTGTTCTTGCTGAAGTTCAGTGTCTTGTTTATGTTTATTAATTTATTGTTTATATTTTTAATAACGGGATATCTTTAACGTAAAAATGGATCGTGAACGTGAGGGAGCTAGATTTTCTCCTGTACCAAATAAATCGAAACGGTTTTGTTGCGTGTATGGTTATAAATCACTATCAGAACGCGATACAACTGTGCGGTTCCATAAGTTTCCTAAAGAAGGAGAATTTATAAAAAATTAATAATCAGAAAGCAGATCGGCGAAAGGAATGGATTCGTTTAGTTAGAATGGGGATAAAAGTTACAGAAAGTATGCATGTTTGTTCTCTGCATTTTAAAAATGAAGATTATATTCTTCCTGGTGAGTACAATACTTATTATCGTAATGATATAAATTAAAATTTATAATGCAAAACCAATAACACAAGACGTAAACGCAAAACAACTTCTGCGCGTGTAACGAACTTATTTATTTGTACTATTGATGACTAATACGTGACTATTAAAGTATCATTAGAACATCTTTGACTACATTCCATAAGACTTAAAATTCCCCAATAGTTGCTGTGTGTAACAAATACTACCTACTAGAAATAGAAACTTTGTAAATAATGCAGCATGACTTAATAGCCATTGATGTACTCACGGCTGGCGAAATTAATTATTTCTATCAAAACAGCTCTATTAAAGTCCCATTTAAACATCTTTAATTAAATTGCATATCATGAAGACTTACAATTTCTCAATATTAGGCCCGTAAAATTATTTAAGAAAATACTAGAAATCTATTAAATGCAGCATTGGTATATTTACGCACTACTGATTAAATTATTTATTTATGGTAAAACAGCCCTATTAAAATCCCGTTTACACATCTTTAATTAAAGTGTATACCATGAAAGCTTAAAATATCCCAATATTATGCCCCTAAAATTATTTAAACGAATACTAAAAAACATTTAAAATCAGCGTTTAACTAGGGAAATACATAGGCTTTAAGAATCGTACCTACTTAGAGCGGCCATTTAACTAAGCTCCGCCTTCAGTTCACTTCCCAATAGTAATGCGGTTTCTATATTTTTAGCAAACGTAAACTAAGTAGTAACTGAAATAAGCGGAACTGACCACTAGATATTAGTATTGTAAGGTTTCAACAATTTTATTTACGTTTTTTGAAGTTGAAGTCATTAAGTAGAATTAAACACCACACGTTTATTTCAACGTTTTCACTTCCTCTGCAGATCAATCATGATAAAGTTTGGCGAAACATAATGGTAAATAAGCAAGGTTTGAAATAACAATACAATAATAATAAAACAGAAAAATACACTCCATTATCAATAGCAGTTAAATAATTCGAGAGGCAAGAGAACGTAACAATCATACCACTTATTATATTAGTCACAGGAATAACATCAGAAAATTATACAGGAAACAATAGTGCTAAAAACTAGTCAAATAGTCAGAACATCGTTTAGCTAATAGAATTTAACGTCTTGGTTTTGAGTTTTTGACCCGTAAAGTTTACAATTTCCCAGCAACAGCAGGAAAAAACAATAAATAATAATAATTCTATAATTTTAATAATAATAATAATGATACATGTTTTAAAATATTTTTTTCTATATAAATAATTAATATTAAATTAAAAATTAGTACAGCAAGAAAGAAACGTGTAGTAACACAATAAAAAACTAAACATAATGTGGCAGCGATAAGTAATACACCTTTTTAATGACAAGAAAAATAAGCTGCTATTAAAGTATGAATTTTGTGTTTGCATTAGCGCGATGTTTTTATTATCCGGTGTTTACGTTATCGAGCGCTTGCTGTATGTTGTGCAGCTACTAGATACTAAGTTCTTATTATACCTAAAAAAAGGGGAGGATGGTCCCACCACATACCCCTGTCCTGAATCGAACAGCCATCCATGACCAGAGAAAATGACCAAAAGACTTTGGAAAACCTTGTTAGCCCTATCAATCTTTATTGTCCTAACTTTACAGATGTCGTATAGTAGGTTACTACGTGGGTTGGGCGATCCAGTTATCGACTGCTAGCATAGCTAGCAAAAGGTTAAAAGTCAGGGTACCTTAGATTTTACCCCTGAAATTCCACCAAAGAAGAAACGCCTACCAGAGATGACTTGTCCTCTGTGCTATGAACGTGCATCTTATATTGTCTTACATCTAACTTATATCTAACTAGGTACCTAAACATTATACATTGCTAACCTACTTATGTTATATGTTGGCCTTCCGTGCTGTGCCTTGCCTAGACATGTCTAGGATGCCTTGATGTAGTTGGCCGGAAAGGAAAAAAGCAAGGGAGAAAGGCCTGAAAAGAAAAAGAAGTGCTGAAAAGAAACTTGTTTTTTAGAAAGCGCCTTAAATAATAACTCTGAAAAGGAATGGTTTGCTTCATGTGCTACCATGGTGCAATGTCAGCACGTTCTCCCGATTGCCCATATTCGCGAGGTGGGAGCTTGATCTAGGTAGGCCTTCTCCATGTGTACACTATCTGGACGCGGGGTCGAACGTCTTCATTCTTCTCGGGCTTCTATGCCCTACCTCCCCTCTTTCGCGCGCCCACCCAGTCCTCAGTTGTATAATATAAATTAAAGATTACACTAAAATACAGTTGTTTCCAATAAAAAATTAATCTCTAATTTCTAATCCTCGAATATGCCTTGGATCAATTATTTCCGGAATCATTTTTTGTCTCCAAAATTTTGGCTCCCTATAGTTTTTGTGTAAGCATTCCTTTCGGTGTCCATATGACAAATAAACATGTAGTTTTGTTACAAATTTCCAGCTGCCCTTGAATTTGGTAGCAGTAATTATGATTTAGTTTTAATGCTAATCCGTTTTCTGCATCGTATGTTGCAAATGTAATTTTTCCTTGTTCTATTGCTTCAATGGGATGTAGTTGAGATGCAACTGATGGACATTTTATTTCGATAATTACTTCATCGTTTATTAGTCCGTCTGGACTAGCTCCGAGAAAGCAATAATATGGATGAACAAATAGATCACATCCTGACACGCTTACTGAAAAATCTTTTTCCACTTGTTTTATAGCAAACGGCTCATGTTCGGTACCATACCGTGTGTGTTCATTCCCACAAGATTTGGAATAAAGTTAATATTTTACTTTTGTAGCTCGGCGTGTCGTTGGTCTCATTTTGCAGATGTCTCCAAAAACTGACGCCGTTAGTCGGATGGATCGTTCTTGCTTCCATTTGTGGTTAGAGTTTTGCCCTCTCGTTTTCAGTTCTAATTTGAAAAGTGCTGGATTTTCACACAATTTTGTTAAGAATTCTGCTTTCTTCTGCTTGTAAACATCTGGGTTTGATCTTCTTGGGCGACATTTATCAACTGCAGTCCATAATCGCTATCAGGTAATTGAACTGTTCGTTTTTTTTCGTGGAGGTACCTCATCACCAAATAATAATTTTCTTTTGACGTAGTTTTCGCGGCGGCGCCTAACTTTCTGAATATATTTCTTTTTGTAACTTTCAGGACTTTTCTCAGCCAGTGCTTTATGCATTATTCTATGATAGTCTCATTTCGCATTGTAAGAAACTGCAGCGGCTCTACAGCGAGTTTGGTAGTGTTGATTTTTAGAAAAATCTATTCTCTTTCCTCCCACAAATTTGCTTACAATTAAATTATACTGTTCGACTGTATTGTTGTCCAAGTTTTTCAGTAAACTTGTTCTGTGTTTAACTAACCTATTTATGAAGATTTCAATATCTTGATATAGACCGCATTCTTTCATTGAGGGCAAAAAGGTTTCTTCGTCGATGCCCGGATTACATTGAAAGTAATTAATTTCCACACATTTCTTATGCTCCCCGAAAACATGTGAAGCATTATTTAATACATCAGAAGCCAGCAATCCAGACCTTTGTTGAAAACGTTTTCCTAATTCCGACATTCTATAGTGCGAAGCTTTTGTTACTGCGGTCCTAAATCTTCCTATTCTATTAAAAAGAGTTTTTCGCAGAAGAGGACTGACCGATATATTTTTGGAATTGCTTTTCCTTTTCGCGCTAATTTCTCGAAGTTTAGTGCAATAATTTCTCAATAAATGATTTTTACACTCTATTTTTTCCACTAGCAAGGAACCGTATGGTTTATATTGCAACAATTTCTTAGGCACGCTACTGTCCCCATCACCAATTAGCTGAATGTAGATAACACCATGCATTTATATACTTTTATTAAACCCTTCTAGTATAATGTCGGATTCCATACCTGTAGATGGACCAGTCCAGTTCTTGAAACATTTATGTTGCGGTGCATCTCGATTCTTCCATTTGTCGCACATATGGCAATATTTGTTTCTAATTCAAATAAATATAATTATTTTTATCTACTCCTACTGTACAATGGCCATTAATTATGATTCATAATTCACAGTTTGCAGCCAATCATAAAATTCTATTTTCATTATTCAATAGTTTGCAAGTTGCAACCAATCAGAAAATTCTATTTTCATTACTCAATAGGTTGTAGCCAATCACAAAATTCATTCTTATTATTAAATGACTTTTGAAGTTAACATCTGTCACAAATGTCATAATTGGGAAATATGAACACAAGACTCCTATTGCTTAGGAGTAGATAAAATATCGTATTATATTCGCGATTATGGCCATTATTCACTCAGATGACTTGCGCCACGCGCCTTCGGCTTGTGGCGCAAATCTCATCTTCGTGAATAATGGCTGTCATAATCGCTCATATAATAATATACTATTGTCGGTAAACCAATAATATACATTGTAAGAACGCTTTAACCAAGTACCATCTGCCACAACTTTTATGCAAGGTCTACCTGCATCATTTACTTCTCCAGCTTCTTTTGCAAGTTGAACTTCCATTTGTCCAGCTTTTTCCATTGATTTGAAGCACACAGTGTCAATAACGTGCGACACGTTATTTAAATATTTCCCGTATGTGGTGGAACTCATAAATCGTACATTTAGTGTTGCCATTAGTTCTTCTGATTGCGAATACCCAATACCAATTGAAGTAGTCGCCAGAGCAACGTCTGAATGTATGTTTCTATGGTTATCAGATTCAGGTTCCGTGGAAAATTCTGTTTTAATACCACACATTTTACATTTTAATAAAAATATGCTGTTTAAACCTTTTCGCCTTTCTGAAACTACTTCCATATTTGTAATATTACAGTCCAGTAAAGAATGACTCCCAGGAAAAAATTTCTAAACAAATGATCAATGTTAAATATTCTTCGACCACTTGGTGGCGACACACATTTTTCTACAGGTGCATTTTCACATTCAACCAAATATGGTTCCGATTCTCCCGCGGATTTGTAAGATAAATCGAAGCTAACAGTATTCACAATACATTTTTGAGCTGCTTCCGTATGTTTTTTTTACCGCACTACACTCTTAGTTTTACTTTCCTTATGCCATGTTTTGACCATTCGGCGTCTAGTTTTTCGCTTGGAAGAGATTGCACGATTTTTGCGAGACCTTTTTTCGCGTTCAGTATTTTTACCCATTACCTTTTTTAACACGACACAAATACACTTTACAATGCAACGCGCGCTATTTTCTTTCACGAAGTTCGAAACGAGACAGCGCAGAACCCTGCAGTTACGTGCAGCGGCGAGTTTTGCAGTTTCAATCGGGTGCCTTATACACATTTCGGAAAGTTCAGGTTTTTAAAGAAATAAATAAAGAGTATATAAATCCATTATTATTACAAATGCAACAGAACCAATACAACTAAACAATACAATTTGTGTAAATATATACACATATACGCATCACATATTACATACTTATACCTATATAATAGCTAGGTACTTATGTATCTATACATAAGAACTATTTAGATGAAAACGTATTTTTGCGAACTGCTGCTCGATTTATAAATTCGTTGGCTACATCATCTTTATCTATTTAATCTGTTAGATTCTTATGCACATGTAATATTGCTAAATCATTCAATCGTTTTTGTGACATAGTTGACCTAACATATGCATGTAATCGTCGTAAAGCAGAGAACGATCTCTCCGCTGTACAAGAAGTTACAGAGGTATGGTAAGAATAATTTTTATAAATTTATACATTTTTGAAATTACATCGACTAAATAGGTCTTTTCAGTAAGTATGTTTACTGCATCACTAAAACTATTCAATGTTAATTTCTGTTGTTGACAATATATATATATATATATATATATATACTGTAAATTTAAAAACTCTTCACAGCTCGTGTGGTTACAAAATAGTTCAATATGTTGACTGGGAGCGGAAGAACATCCAACCCTCAGTACTGGGCACAATATTCAGAGCTTTATTGGTTAGGAAATTAAAACCACATTGTATTCTGTCGCAGACGTTTCGGAATTTTTTATTTTATTCCATTTTCAATGCCTAAAGAAGAATTTACAATAGTACAAAGGTGATCTAACAAGCAGTTTATGAACTTACCGCAAAATACTAGTGTACAACCTTAAAGCTGTTAACATGTGTTGATGGAAAATTTATAATTTAAATATGAAAGGAATTGGTGAAGCCTCATTTCTTCTTAATCTTAGAAGCACACTACGTACTACTGATTGTTATAATTACACGTTAAAATACACAGACACAATTAAAATCAGTTTAAAAGTTGTTAATTTGTACAATTTAGGTCATGGCTGACAAGGTCACTGCAGGTGTAAAATGTATGAACTTCCTGCATGTTGATAGTTCGCGCATGCGTAATGGTGCACGCGTCCAAATGTTACGAGGGGAGACCAAGAAGTGGTTGGACTGTCCACCTTATTGAATGAAAATAATTTGAGTTTAAAGTTAAAGATTTAAGGAAAATTTGTTGTTGGCCATAGATAGCAAGAGGTGATAGGAAACACTTAAACTGTCAATATCTTTTTTTGAATTTAATGCATTCGAAGTCCCAAAAAAGCTACACATTTCTATAAAAGTACGTCTACTAGTGTTAGGTTCAATAGTTATAATTTCGGGATTTGCAAAATCCATGCTATGGCCAGTATTGCTGACATGAGTGGCTAACGCACAGGCTTTGGGTTTGACTTTGGAGTCACTCTTGTGTTGGGTTAGCCTAGCATTGAGTCTTTGGGCTGATTGTCCGATGTACGATGAGTCACAATTTTGGCAATTAATTTGGTAGACTGCATACGGAGTTGAAAGGGTTGGTGTTTTGTCCTTGAGTTTAGAAAAATAATCTTTCAAGACATGCTGATGTTTGTCTGCAATAGTGATGTGAACCTGGTTGCGGAAAATTCCTTTAATTATAGCTGATAGCTCGGGGATATAAATGAGACTTTTGTAGACTGGTGGCTTAGGAGGTGGTTCTTCTATGTCAGCAGGGATTTCGTTATTACTTCTCCTGTTATTGTTGTTAGCAGATATAATAGAGTTCAGTAGGGCTACTGGATAATTATTCAATTTAAGGATGGTTTTTAATTTATTTAAGTTGGTATTGTGAAAATCTGGATGCGATATTGTCAGGATTCTGTGTTTTAGTCCTTTCACCACATTGATTTTGTGGCGGATATTGTGAAGGGAACGGAAGTTCAGAAACCTTCCTGAGCTGGTCGGTTTTATGTACCAGTCCAGTTTAATCATGTTGGAATCAGTCCTGATGACTAGGGTATCCAAGAAGGGAACGGAATTCTCTGTTTCTTTTTCAACCGTAAATTGAATATGTTGATTATATTGATTGAAGACCTCTAACACTTTGTCTATTTCATTCGCTGGTGCTGCACAAATTATATCATCTACAAACTGGCATAAGAATGGAAATTGGAAATCCAATTTTGAAGAACAGTCCTTAATGATGGTGTTCACAATAATTTCAGCTAGAATGGGAGAGAGGGTGGAGCCCATGGGAGACCCAAATATTTGTTTATAAAAGGAATTATTAAAAGTGAAATATGTAGAATCAAAAATAAATTTTAATAGGGCTAAAAATTCAATTTTAGGAATTTGAGTAATAGGTTCTATTAAATTCCAATTAGTTTCTATTATTTGTGTGACTAACTGAAGTGGTATGTTGGTAAAAAGTGACACTACATCCAAAGAAAAAATGACATAATTGGGTGGTAATTGAAAGTTATTCATCAAAGTGCTAAAGGCAAAAGTATCTTTCACTCTATAATTATTATACTCTGTAAATGACTGGCTTAATATTTCTGCTATAAACTTAGATAGGTTCCTATCCGGAGATTGGGGCGATGAAACAATAGGTCTGCAAGGTGTGTCGGGTTTATGTATTTTAGGTAACCCGTAAAGTTTATATATATATATATTTATAAAAGGGAAACGTGAGATCATTTTTAGATAAATGTTAGCCAAGGTGAGATCATTTTTGAAAGCCGAGATCCATTTTCGGATCTCGCCTTGCTTAGCGTGTATATGAAGTCGAATGCTCACGCCTGTAACATAGAATGCTTTATTTACATGTTTAAGGCGGATCTCGCTTTGGAGATTTTTTCGGATTTTATACACCCATAGTTCACAAAAGGCCACACAGAGTGCGCTTGTGAGTCGAGTGTATATACAGACGGTTCGACGTGGTTTTTAACCGAAACGAGATCCGAAGATTTGACAACGTAGCGGAGCTCGTCTTTCCAACTAAATTTTTAATAGAGAATCATACCTACATATGTATAATACAGAAGCCGCTGTCTGGTTAATACTGTACTAACGTGTAAGGGCGATGTTATCTGTTTATGTTTTTATGCGGTTTTCTCGTAAACGGCGAAAGGAACTTATATCTGTAAACAGTATATTCAAGGGTAATACCACAAGTAGTGGATATATTTTTGATAAATATTTTGTCGTTTCCATGTAAATTATTGCGTTTAAATTTTACGATACAAAATCACATTGAAAATGTCACGAGCCGAAGGCTACATTTATATGTGATTTTGTTGAGCGAAATTTTGCAATAATTTCTATGGAAATGTCAAAATATTTTAAAAAAATATATACACTTCGAGTGGTATTTGGGACGACTATTTAACAATATTAATACATAACGGTTAACTTTATTGAAAAATAATCCAAAAATTAATGTAATTATTCATTCCCAGTTAAATTCAGCGGAATACTTCCAAAGCACATTTTATAGTATTTAACATTACTAGCTTGGTAAGAGGGTTTTTATTGGCCTGTCACCTTCTTGAGCCAGTAAAACCTGTTACCTTGCGTGTATTGTTGAATATTTTATTTGTTCCTCACTTGTAAATAACTAGAAATTTACCATTTATTCAAAATGTCAAACTGACAAGCAACTAAATTCATCAATATGACACATACTAACGAAGACAACTCTGGCTCTGCACGCTATCATTTATCTATGAGCACGCTTGTAAAACTGACAGTTAACTTGTAAAGAAGTAAAGAAGTGATAAACCGAACCTTACCTAAAACTCTCCGTGTGTCTTCTTTCTGTGTTCCATGAAAGATGCCATCTGTTCCTTTTCTGTTACATTCAAATTTACCGCTTGCAAAACTGTAGCTATTTGTTTCCTCAGGCGTGAAGATGTCAGTGTTTTAGATTTTCAGCGCCACAGCTTGCTGCATATTTACGGAGAACTAATGACCCATACATCCATTTGTATTTACTACCAATTAAAGCGAAAAGGAATGGATATTCTTTTGGAATTAATTGTTTTTTTTTCTGATAGTTAAAAGCGCGGCTACATAGATTTCAACATTTTTTGCAACAGGACTGGGATGGATTTGCTACCTTTTCCAATAGTTATAATTCTCTTAAAATGCGCCGATAGCATTTTTTCCTACTCAGATAATACGTTCAGACACTCTTCTTGATTTCATCTGTTCGGGGTTTGTATGTAGGAATCGAATTTTATGCATTGCACATTACCGACTCTTTTTCAAAAGACAACAGCATATTTTCGAACTTTAATAACATCACTTGTTATTGGTAGGGTTTGAGATTTTTTCATTGAGATTTTTCAACACTAAACTGTCCATATCAAATTTCCAACTTTCATGTACCAATCTTAAGCGATTCGTCGTAATCAATGACTGGCAGAACAGGATCTTGCTGTAATCATAGTGCTACACATGCAGACAATACAATTCTTATCACGTACAAAGCTAAAGAAGGTGCTTGGAAGGTTCTTAAAGTAGTATAACGGGAAATTATTTGTTGCATAGACAAACTGTTCGTAATGTTTTGTGTTTATTGCTTCTAGCATTGTGTTTACGCCATAAATATCTTGAAGGGGAACAAGTAGTCTACCGCGTTCCCGTATTTTATTGGAAACTGCATTCTGAATATGGGGTCTTTTGTGTTTTTACAAATAATCTTCACCGTACTGGTAGAGACTATTTTACCATTGAGTGATGCTCTGTCCGCATGCATTTTCGAAAATACCTCATCATTTAATCTCACTTTATCCAAAAAAGATTTTTGAGATGCTTTAAAGAGTAATAAATTTTGCCCTAGACTAGCAACATTACATTTTTCGCTAGTATGTAAATTGTGCGAGCAGATTTTAGAGTGCTTTCTCAGCGATTTCAAACGATATAGGCTTTTACAATTCGGACATGGCATGAACTCTTGAGATTTTACGCTGATTTTCCTTCTTCAAATTTTTGTGTAGCTCTTTGAACAGGTCTAATTTTATTTTTGTCTAGCAGAGTAAAGTTTCCTTCCTTCCTTATCAGATTAATCATCTGTTCTTATCACTTTTTGGAAGTTGCATAATTCTATGGACAGAATCTTCTTTTTCGTGATTTCGAAATAAGTACCGTGAAAAATTTGTGCAATCGCGACCACAATAAACACACCTGTCTTTTTATCCCATATTCTACTTTTTCTATGGCTAACTTCAACTATTTTTTAATCGCCTACAACTCCAAATGTCTAAACGTTTAAAAATTTAAAAAAAATAGTAATGCATAAAAAAGTCATATCAAGTTATACCCATAAATAAGGTGGTGCAACATGGGTATCATTTATTTAAAAAATTACGTAGGTTATAAGCAGCATTAGGTAAATTGAAACGTTGATAGCTTTTTTTTATTATAAAAAGTAAAAGATATAAGTCAAAATTCTGTGCGGGAATGTAATTAGCATTAAAATGGTCAATTGTACTCCTAGTCTTCTTTTGTAATTTTTGAAATGAAAAAGTTACATCACGAAACTTTCCTAACCTGAATATTTAAATTTATCTTTCCCGGTACGGCGGTTGTTTCTTTGTTTTGATGTTCAGCTTCGCTTATCGAGTGTAACTAAAATTAAAACAAAAAATATTCAGTGCTAAACTATTTGAAAATTATCGCATAGGTCAAAACAATTGTTACAGAAACACTTAATAAAGTGTAAAACTTTTCTGATTCTTTCTTCTGTTAATATTAATATGTTTTAAAATTAGGCTATTGCGGAACCTATCGAATATATTTTTTTTAATTAAAACTGTTAATATCACTAACGTACAGTGATATTCTGTAGAATCGTCATTTTTCTACTTGTATCTGTATTAATTTCATCGGTGGTTGATGCTGGGCTTTCAGTTTCACGAACAACATTTATATTCCGGTTTTCTAAGGGATTATAGATATCCCGTTGCATATCAGATAGCTTCAACATAAATCAATGAACAAAGAATAATTAAACTAATTTAGTTGTACGTCATAAATGATATGTATGGCATTTTCTTCGATTTTCTTGACTGATACTCGTTAGTAGAATCAGATTCCTCATTACAGGCCGGTCGCATTAAGAAAGGGAAAAAAAGATAAAGAAAATTATTCGAGAATATTTTAGCAAATAAACCTCATACCAAATGGCATATGTAAAATTAATTCATTCTATTTATTTAATGAAAACTAGGATCACGTTTTAAATCTGATAGCAACATCTTTGTTTTTCGATTACCCGAACTGTTATCGTCTGAACGAAATTTGCTCATTTAAATTGTAAGTCTCGGTATCAGTTTTTCTTTTCGTCGGCCCCCATTCTTTAAACTTACATAGTCTGTCACGGCGACTCGGTCAGCATATTTTGGTAAGAATTCCTTCAGGTCCTCTTCTTTCATGTCTTTTAGTAGTTTAGCCGTAATCTGCAACAATATGAAAACGTTTCCCAGATTGATTTTACTTTCTCTCGACCGTAGGTTTATAGAGAAAGTATTGTAATCGTCAAAAAAATCGAAAACAATTTGTTTGTAAATTTCAACGAATTAGGATCCCTAGAGTGGAAAATAAAAAAAATGTGTATGTCGTGTGACGTGAGAAATTTTGTCTGATAAAGTTTCTCTAACACATAGGTTCTTATGCAAAGTCCCTGACATAATCATTTTAGTGAAAACTGTATTGTAATTGACTTTGGGAGATTAAGACGTCTTAAAAACCGAAACAAAAAACCCGGGTCGGCATTTAAGAAAATGGAGTTGATGATGGGCCCACAAATCCGAAACGTCAGATTCCAGAATAGATTATGCCATTTTATGGAGGGGAGAAAGTGGTATTGGAGAAGTACAATTTGTTTTAAAATATCTCTTCATTTGGAGTCAGGAAAAAACAAAAACATTTTAACTAATTTTCGGTTTTTCCCGGATATCTCCGGAATTACTCGGAACTTTTGCATTTTCCAAACATCATACTATTAGCTACATATATCGGCAACTTTTTCTTCATTTAACCATCTTTCTATCTCGTATAGTTTCCAAAATCACAATACTTTCCCTATAAATTTTGGACACACTGAATAGCATTTAGCGCTTTAACGGTTAAACTGATTTTGTTCAAATTTGGTATTTGAATTTCCGGTGTGAATATCTCGGGACATTGTTTTCATTTTTTCCTAACACTAAAATGAAGGGAAAAATAGAAAATCGTTTTTTTTTCAAAAAGTTTCTATGATTTTCCCCAGAGTTGCTACAAGTAAAACCCTCTATAAGGCAAATAAAATGTACTAGTCCGTTTCCCTGGGAAAAATCGGATAAGAGCACATTATACTCTTTAAAAAATGCTAAAAAATTTGATTTTCTGGAAAACCACTTAAAAGATTTCTTTCAAATTATGTTCACGTTTACTACTTTGAAGGAGTAACAAATGTACTTTAGTTCTGTGGTGATATTTCTCTTAATTTTCTATGGCGCCGAACTCTTACTTTAATTTATCAAAGATATAAAGTGAAAAAAGTATAATTATGCGGCCTTGCCGTATCATTTATTTGAATATAGTATTTCAACTATCTTACTAAATACAATATTAATGACCGTACCTCATGAAATATCATATTTTCTAATCGCGAAGGGTCAGCTCCTTGTATTCGTAAAAATTGATACAAATCTTCTACAACTTCGTCTTCTTCTTTCTCTATTATAATGAGGACTAAAAAGATTACATACTCTCCATAAAAACAATTTCCAGATAAATCACATACTGTCAATCATTTGAAGTACTATCAGCGTACATACATCAAACAAGTAGAGGCACTCATGCCAAATGTTGAAATCTGAGTGCCTGGGACAGTAACTTGGGGGGTATTTCTAAGCTTCACTATCAGATGGCAGCATAAAGTTCTACCAATCAGAGCTAGTTACTGGCTCTGTTACCAATCATGATGTGATTAGAGATCCTGTATAGTAACCTATATACAGGGACTCTAGATGTGTGTGTAGTGGTGCCATCTGTTAGTACTATCGGAAAGTACCCCCCAGGAGCCGTTCAAGGTCATCCAAATCGGAATTTTGACATCAAAGGAACCGACAGTGAGTGTCTCTCCTTGTATGATTTATGTACGGTTGTACTATCGCGGAAAATCGTATTAACACATGCTATTAACTTTATTTGGCCGACTGTAGTTATTTGCTGACGTCCGCACGTAGTGTCACAGTTTATACCCAATCGAATCAGTTATTTAACTTTCCACGTGTTTTGAACGCTGAAGATCCAACGAATAGGAAAATGTCGCCATTTTCTAGGTCTGCGTATCGAGCCCAATGATACCAGGAAGACTTCTAATATTTATGAATAACAGTACCGGTCCGATGTCCGGTGTAGCTTTGTCTTCTTCTATTACATTTTGCCGAAAGAAAGAGAGATGCCGCACCTACTTAAATCGGAAAGTGAACATACCGTTCAGTGTTGGATTATAGATTTTTGCACGAGAACCAGCTCAATTTGGCTTTTTTGCCATTATTTTTCTGAGCGGTCTAAATTAGATTGTTTGGAAGTGTTGTATTATTAGTTGTTCTTGTTGTTTTGGTAGTTTATTTGAATGTGTTGAATTTTTTGGATAGTTCATTTGGACAGTTGATTTGATTTCGCCTGTAAAAATTATAATAGGGCCTATCCACCTTTTGGACATTTAGCTTTCCAAAGGGTGATATGTTGTAGGTTTAGGTAATTGTTTATTGGGACAGTCTCTACTATTTTAACACATACTTATTTTGGGTTGTTATTGCGATGATTATTATACAGGCGCAGACTGAAAATATTACTTAGTTTTTTTTATAATTTTACGTGACAAGTTTTCGGGACTGTAGTGCGGGTCTATGCCACTTCGCCACAGACCACTTCGCCCACTCGTCTTTTAGTACCATATCGCCCAATCGGAAGTCCACTTCGCCCAATTTTTGATATGTACCACATCGCCCAACACGACCACTTCGCCCACATTTCCACGAGGGACACAATGCCCAACAGGACCACTTCGCCCACATCTTCGTTAGGGACACAACGCCCGCATCGACTACTTCGCCCAAAGTTTATATAGACCCACAACCCCCACAACAGGACCACAACGCCCAAAATCCATTCGTTAGAACTCGGTTAATGCACACATACGTGGCTGAAGATTTCGCCTGCCGACCACTTCGCCCACATCTTCGCTAGGGACACAACGCCCGCATCGACCACTTCGTCCAAAGTTTATATAGAAGCACAACGCCCACAACAGGACTACAACGCCCAAAAGCCGTTCGTTAGAACTCGATTATTGCACACGTAAAGTGTTGAATAATAGTGGCAAAGTTCTGTTGCCACAACGCCCAAAATAAATTCGTGCGAACTCTAAAATGTCTTGATTTATTTGTAAGAGAAAAAATAATATCTAATATGACCACTTTGCCCTATTAACAATTAATTTTCGTTAAAATTTAAAATTCAATTGAAGTCTTGAAATCGTTTGCTCAGATATCTCCGAAACAACTGGTCCGATTTAGACGAAATTTGATGTCTATGGATGCATGGTTTTTGGGCGGATATTTTCCTTGCCAATTTATTATAATTTTTTGGACCTTAATCAAAATCGATTATTATAGGAAATTGCGGCAGTTATTGAAGTAATTTTGGGCTAAACTATATCTCTTAATGACCCTCAATCACAAAACTTACTCAAACTTAAAATTGAACCAATTGGACCGATTTCAGAATTTTGAAAACTACCATAAGACATCGGTTACTTACTTGATACATCTCAAATTTGAGCTTGCTATAATTCAAAAATAAATTCAGCCTTGCTCACAATTCTTTATACGGATGGGGCCATAATTATACAGTGAATTTATTTTAACGGGCAATGTGGTATTCCCGTTTCCATGAGGAGTTGATTGTTACTATTGTTTCTAAGGGTACGCCACGCCATGTGTAAATGCGTTTATTTTATCCTATTATGTTATTATGACAATAACTCCTTAGCAATGAGTAGCTTTAAGATGCATTTAACCGTACTAGTGTTGTTAAGAAAAATAACATAACTATACTTTATTAGCATTTAATCACATGTTGACAGCACTGAAGTGTATTGTCAGTCTATTTCAAATTCGATGTTAGTAGGTTAGGTTTTGTTTGTTATTTGACACAAACTGACGCAAAACTTAATCTGAAAATCTCAAATTTAACATAACCTGACAGTGCTACCAACAATGCAATATTGAGTTTTCATTTTACTAGTGATACCACCACTCGCTGTTGTAAGTATCATTAATAACCATTTTTCCTATTTTTTTAAAAGATTAGTATTTTAGGATAAAAGAAATCGTGTTACGATGTACGTAACGTTATCTGCTTTCTACATTACTCGAGAATTGATAACGTTACTTGCATCGTGAATTACTAATACCAATGGGGCCATAATTATAAACAGTGAAAATTCATGAACTGCGAACACGAGTAAATCAACCCGAATTTACGATTGCCTAAAACGACGCCAAGACCGATGGAAAGTCGATCTAAGGTACTCTGATATTAATCCACGGATCGTCTGCGTTGATTGTTTAAGTAATTGTTCAACGCAGACGAGACATCCACGCCTAGTGTAATTTTTGTTAATTAATCATTATGTCACAGATAGAATGTATGAGGTACTGTGTTATTTTGTGATTAATTCAGATGATAAATTCAGAGTTGAAAAACAGGATTTTTTAGAGATTAACAGTAAAGTAAAAGAAGGTAGTTCACAAAGTAAAACGCATTCTGAAGAAAGAAATAATTGCTTCCGAACAAGTAAAAGAAGTAGTAAAAGAATAGTAAAAGAAGTGTAAACAAAATTAAAACTATTTTTATATACGACCACTACTAAAAGTAGGCCGTTTAGCACTAGCTTGTTTCACTAAAAGTGACGTTTTATAATTTAGGGTGTTTAACGAAATCAGCTGTTTACTTTTAGCGCATGTTTGGTATAAAGTAAAGTGAGGTTATAAACTACAATTTCGAACTGGAAGTGAAGTTGTAAAGTTATTCTAGTTACTTCTTGCGTTAGAGGTAAAGTGTTTTTGAAATAATTAAAGCGTAATGTAATGAATACAGTCAGATGTGTAGTATTAATAATTACCCTTTATAACTGACTTTGACAGTATTGGTTTCACAAAAATTCACCTGCGCGCCAAGGCCCTCTCTTTATTATGATATAAATTGTAACTGTCATAGATGCAAACTTTTGTTGAATCGATATTTATGGATTAATAACAGTAAATTTAGGGTCGTAGATAAAATATTGTATGCAACTTGTAAGGGAAGATAGACGGTCGGCCTTACCTTTTGGCGAAAGTTGTAGTAGTTATTTTGCCGGCTGGTAACTATCGGCCTAGTTGGGCTAGCTCGCCGCGAGGGTCGCAGGGTTCCAGCTATGCTGAAAGAGAATAAAAAAAATAAGAGAGGGTGCCAGGTCCTCGACTCAGATCTAATCATTGTGCCGGACCGTTCACAAGGTCGGAGATAAAAACCAGCAAGTTAAACAAAATAGCAACGACCAATAAAAATATCACAGCTTTATTCAACTTGGTACTATAGTGCGTCACATACAAAATCAAAGGCAAATCATCAACCTCAATAACAAACAAAGTCACCCACAAAATCTTTCATAAAATCAAACAAGATCAACAACAAAATCAAACATCAACCAGCATAGCAATAAACAAATTTTAACATACAAATCAATATATACTAACAATAAACACATTAAAAATAGACAAAGGTACTGCATCAATACATTTAATAAAAGCATAAATATATAAACACGTTAGTCGAGCGCTAAACAATAAACTTCAGCTGTAAACTATCGTAAATATTCAATTAAGTTGCTAACCAAAGTAGCAGCACCGGCACAATAATTCGTCCGCATCCTGTGAGGCAGGGTGTGACGAAGCTAGGGCTATGCAAGCGAAAGGCTAACCCGAATGTTAGCGTATAATTTTAATGTAACGACAAAATTTCAAAGGCTCGAAGCCCGCTGTTACGGATTGTATGATCATACAGGCGTGGCGGTTTCTGTTTTAAACGCATCAAGTTATTATAAGATTGAACAAAGCAATGGCTTGAATTATGCTCCTCACAAAAGCTAAGCTTACAAATCGCCAATAATCAAATTACGAAAATCCTAAATATTGAGCATAAGGCTACCGTGAGCGGTTCTTTAGATACGACCAACACCCTCTAATAATGACATTTGACAGATTAACCTCTGCAAAGAAGCTAGTGAAAAGCAGTGACCGAAGTTGCATAAAAATACAATCAATCTGTGTTCTAGGTAAGCCAATCTGTCCTAGAATAGTTCAACGGCAGAACTGAATGTTTTGTTACGTTACAGGGCCCAGAGCAAAACGGCCTTCAACACAAATTGCTGCTAACTAACGGTAAGCAAACCTAAATAGCAAGCCATTCGATAACACAAAAATATCTACGATCTAATATCACGAGCATGGCTAATACAGCTACCATGAACATAGTCTACTCTAAAATTACACGAAGTGCAATACGAATCAATAAAATAAGCCCAAATGCAATATACACAATAAATTTCAATTCGACCTTTTTTTCAAATACAAATTACACCAATAATCCTACAATATGCATGCTATACGAAGTGCCTATAATTAGAGGAGCAGTTATTACGCTAATTCAGATATACACACCTCAGTACAAGTCACATACGAATCACGCATGCTGTTTTCCAGGGTCGAGCGCAGATCAACAGCAAGTTCGGAAGCATCTGGTGCGCCAAGGAGCCGACTTCCGACAGCATTGCGAGCGTCGCAGGGAGGGTGGCGAATAGACGATGCCAGTACCAATTACACAAAGCACCAAATAAGGTAAGCGAACCAAATCCATATTACGAACATTTTCCTGGGTGGATCCAAAACTCAATGGTAAATACGATCCATAATGCGATCCCAAAACTTAATTCGATCCCAGATTTTTAATCCAGATTTTTAATGCAATCCTGGATTTTTAATGGCTAAAAATACAAATTTTCCAAATAGATTACGGCGTTCAGAAGAGGGAAACGTAGGCAAACACCATGTATGAACCTTAAGATGTTGTGCAGCCAACTCGTTGTCGGGCGTGTGAAAAAGCAACGTCCCAAGAAATCCGTCTGTGACGAAACGAATGCCGGCGACACCAATATCAATCTCCGAGCATTCCAGTAGGGGAAGCGGAGCCTCTAAATCCTTTCAACTATGAAGATGGCTTTCAAAGCCGCGAGACTAGCCTTCATAGGAAGCAATTCCAACTTTCACAACGCAAGACTTGCCAGGAAATGGCCGAAAAATGCTCAAAACCAGCCCAAATCAGCTTATCAAGGTTCCCAAAAATTGGAAAGTTGGCCAACGTAAAAACTAAAGAATGCAGAATGCTCTGAACTGATAACAGCATTGTGGCATTAAGTTTGAAATTAAAGGTAGATGTTAACAAAGTTGCCTATCCAAAGTAAAGTATTGTATTATTTAGGAAATTAAAGTAAATGACCAAATCTGACTAATTTATTTCAATCAATAAATAGGAAAATGTCAAAATGAGCGTAACAAACTCGTGCTAAAAGTCGTTTATGCACTAGACATGTTATGAAACTCAGCCTTCGGCTTCGTTTCATAATTTTCATGTCTCGTGCATAAACGTCAACTTTTAGCACTTGTTGCATAAGTAGCTATTATTTCAAACAACAAAATTCAAGAAGTCTAAATTAGCTCATGTTAGGCTAAACAATATAGAAACTTCTCCGCACATTAGCCAACGTATTAGTGCTAATACTCTGAACTATCCCTTTAATTTTTAAACGCAGTTCTTCAAATCGTTAGCTGTAGTGGAAACGACTTTCCCGCGGAAGTTTTCGGCATTTCTCTCACAGTTTAACAAAATTCCATACTTCTGAAATGGCAATCGGCAAGAATATCGCAGCTAAATCTACTAGTTCTGCAATTTATTTAAATGAATAATCTGGATAGTCATTAGTGGTAATACAAACCTCTTTTAAATTCCTGTCATCGTTGGGAACATTAGGCCTTTTGTGCTGTTGGGGAGAAACACATCCAAAGTTTTAAAAATTTGAAATAACCCCATGTAACATTGATAACGATGAAGAACACCTATTTCCAAATATTGTGAAAGAATTTTGAATTTCCCGGACCGTTGGATCCTGATAATACCATTTTACAATTTGCACCGTTCCGTTGCTTCGTAGTTATCGATTTTAAGATAGAAACGACAGCAGATATTAGCTACTGACAAAATACGCGAACTGTCAACGTCAAATTCTCGGCATTTGTAAATTCGACATATCGTCTGCCCTGTTCGTTGTAAAGAAAATCTCTCTGTATAACAGCAATGAGATAACATGAACAACAAAATAGAATGCTTGAGTAAGAAAGAAATGACCATACGAAAACATTATTTTAGTATGCATGTTTAGTTGACATACGTCATAATTAAAATGAGTGTCAAGCCTCCTCGAATATTTGCTACTATGTTTGTCTCTTTCTTACTGCAGCAATACGCGTTATTTTCTTGTTCATGTTATCTCATTGCTGTTATGTACAGAGAGATTTTCTTTACTGCGAACACGTCAGACGATATGTCGAATTTACAAATGCCCAGAATTTAACGTTGACAGTTTGTCAGTAGCTAATATCTGCTGTCATTTATACTTAACATCCATAACTATGAATCAACGGAACAGTACAAATTGTAAAATGGTATTATCGGGGTACACCGGTCCGGGAAATTCAAAATTCTTTCACAACATTTGGAAATAGGTGTTCTTCATCGTCATCAGCGTTACATGGAGTTATTTTAAACTTTGGAAACTTTGGATGTGTTTCTCCCCAAAAGCACAAAAGGCATGATGTTCCCAAAGACAGGAATTAAAAAAGGTTTGTATTACCGCTAATGACTATCTAGATTATTCATTCAAGTAAATTGCAGAACTAGTAGATTTAGCTGCGATATTCTTCCCGACGGCTATTTCAGAAGTATGGAATTTTGTGAAACTGAGACAGAAATGCCGAAAATTTCCTCTGGAAAGTCGTTTTCACTACAACTAACAATTTGAAGAACTGCGTTTAAAAATTAAATGGGTTGTTCAGAGTACTAGCACTAATACGTTGGCTAATATGCGGAGAAGTTTCTATGATCGCTTAGGATATTGTTTAGCTCAAGAAGGCAGGCTCTTTGAACACGAGCTAATTTAAACTTCTTGAATTTTGTTGTTTGAAATAAAAATAATTTTAATTTTGTGTACAACTTTTTTTACTATGAGTTAGTTTGTTCGGAAGAAATTATTTCTTTCTTCAAAATGCGTTTTACTTTGTGAACTACCTCCTTTTACTTTACACTTTACTGTTAATCTCTAAAAATCCTGTTTTTCAACTCTGAGAATTCATCACAGAATAATACAGTGCCTCATACATTATATCTGTCATATAATAATTAATTAACAAAAATTTCACTAGGCGTGGATGCCTCGTCTGCGTTGAATAATTACTTAAACAATCAACGCAGACGATCCGTGGATTAATATCAGAGTACGTTAGATTGACTGTCCATCGGTCTTGGCGTATTTTTAGGCAATCGTAAATTAGTCTTAATTCACTCGTGTTCGGAGTTCATGAATTTTCACTGTATAATTACGGCCCTATCGGTACGTATATAATGTTTCATAATGGCTGAAACATAAAGGTGGGGCCATAATTATATGTACCGTGTGTCCCAAGATTCATAGAAGGCAGGGATTCTATTATCGTTATTTAACGGAATGATCGACTACGGCTATGCCCGTGTTATTAAATATAAAATGCACAAGTGCACAATTGTTTAATTTCTTGTCCTGAATTAATCATGTTAGCCTTATCACATCTAAGTTGTCAAATTTATAAAATATCAAAATGAAACAAATGCAGGCTCGCCAATTCTACCTTTAATAACAGAGGCATAGCCGTAGTCGATCGTTTGCTTGAATTGCCATTATAAAATCCAGGTGTTCTATGATCCCTGGAACACACTATGACAGCGATGAGAAGAAGTGAATACGAAGTAAAATGCGCGTGCAAGTAAAAGATGTATATATGTAATTCGTATTTTAGTAGGCTGAAGTCTAAAAATTTATTTTTTATGTCAAATGTCAGCAAACACAGCTAAGCGTTTTTGCTTTCTTCTCATTGTTATTATACAGTTACTGTGTTTGCATATGCATGCATCTGTTTTATACAGTTACTGTGTTTGCATATGCATGCATCTGTTTCCTACACACGCATTTTACTTCTTATTCATTTCTGTTATTTATAATTTTGACCCCATCTGTATATTAGGTAGCCTAAGAAATAAAGACTTTTCAATTTATTTTTGGATAATTTGTACCTTTTAGGTTGTTATCATAATTTAAACGCGTCAATTCGCTGGGTATATTTCTCAACTAAATCAAGCAAAATCAGATACCTGGAGGGCACGTCTAGCTCAAGTCGAAGACGGCGTGCAGTAAATTAAATGAATGGAAACCGGGAGGGGCGCCAGCGAATCCAGCAAAACTAACAATCAACCAGGCATCTCAACTGCTTAAACAGACGATTCGCAGACTGAGTTCTTATAAAGGGTTAAGAACTATAGCTGCAAAAGAACGTTACGCAACAACAATAAATAAAACTACATACAATTACTCGAATATCACAGTTTACTATAAGATATGTCTCGGTGGAGTTGACAAGTGACCCAATAGCGCCTACAGCCAGTAATACTTAAATTTTATGGAAGATGCTAGGTACAATCGGAGGAAAAGCCTCTCAATAATTTATAATTACACATTAAAAATACCTGGACGTACACACATTGGCATGGGCCTTACTTTCGGCTAGTGTACAAGTTATCGCCTGGCTGGTACATGTAGTTGAAATGTAGATCCGTGGCCTGGGCAGTTTAATTCATAGGCTCAACATGGCCCACAAAGGGGGCTTAATGGATGTCCCTAGTATTAGGTGTGCTCTCATGAGATTCACGGAAGCTCTGCTTTCGGCACCAGCGGTTAATAGCCCAGCATGACGATGGGGCCCTGATTAGCCAAAGGTGGCCTTACACGAGGTCGCCGGAGGAAGAATCTTCCAGCCGCCGAATTCCGGATCGTGGATTGTGGCTCGGCACGTCAAGCCCGTATGGGCGTGCACGAGGTGCTACCATCAAAAAGAATCCGCCAAAACAGGCGCGGCGCTTATAATCGCCCAAATTACGTCGCCTAGAGGAGAATCCGCCGAGGGCGTTTACTTTCCAAACATAACTAAATTAACCTCTTGAACGACTTCAAAGATGGTAGCTGCTACGAACGGCACCAAGTTTCCAACAGGTAAGGCCAAAGAGAGCCCCTCGTAACCCCGGAAACTCGCCAAAGAACCGAAAAACTTATCGGGGAACGGAACCATGTCCCTATCAGCGAACAAAAGTTCCTAACTCAGGAGCGCGCGGAATTTGAATCTACCCACAGAGCTACAATCCGGAGAGCGCTTCCCATGAAGTTACAAAAAAAAGCAGAGTGAAGCGACAAATCTAACGAAAGCGCCATTTTAACGTAACAAGGTTTATTTTTAATTTTAATTTTTAAAAATGTTTTTATTTTTGATTTTAAATTTGATTTCGTTTTCTTCTTATTTTTAAAGCTGAATGTACTATGCAAGACAAAAAAACTGGGACAACACTTGAGAGAGATTTTAGCATAATTTGATTAGCTGCAACGAGGCTTTAAACAATTACATTTATGATAATAATTTAGATCCATACCAACGTCTAAACAAGTTGATGGTTAAGTTAGAAATGCCTAGCAACTGTACATAGTAAGACAGTCACATTTACAACAGACCATACTAACTGTCCCAATTTATTCTGTCTTGCGTAGTACGTATTGAATTACTTACACAAAAAATGTAATCTTTTTATTAGGTATATTCTAATAAATTTTTTGAAACTATTTAATTACGAAGCAACTTGAAAAACTCAAAAAACTAGGTTGGTACTTACAATTGCACCCGAGACAGAAGTTTTTACAATTCCCTGAAAATGTCTTAAGAAGTTGCTCATTCTGCTGCTATTAATGGAGGTACGAGTATAAGAAAGACCAAATTGTATTAAAATGAACATTATTTTATTTAAAATATTTACAATTAAGTCGTCATGATCCTTAAAAATGTGTCGATGGGGGTTCGATCGAGTGGGCACACACCATAGTTAAGAATGTGACCCCATTCCGGATCCGGACGCTGTGGAGTGTTGTCCAATCTTATTAACGTCTCTTTGCACTCGTCACATAGGCCGAAATGGTTGCACGGAAGCAGCACATGGGTTGGAGGCTTTTCTTTGCATATTATGCAAATCGGCGACTCTGGACGTTCTTGTTGTTGCGGATTCTCTGTTTGTTCCTCCACATCTTCCTCACGAACTTCTGCTGCTTCGTCCTCTTGGGAAGCATTTGGCACTAGAATAACGGAAACACAATTAAAACTTACTAATTTAGACCATCGTAATTATCAAATTTATAAATAAAACTAAGTTTGTCCCACCTACTACAAAATTTATTTAGATCCTAGATGTACATTTCTGCTTTAGCTTTTAAATAAAATTTGTGATAGGTGAGACAAACTTAGTTGTATTTATACACAGAATTAAGTTCATCTATTTATTGGTAAACATATTTTCAAAACTAGTGCGATTTTGAAAGGGTGCAGTAAAAAATTACATACCGATGTCGAATCCATTTGGCAGATTTCCTTCTACTGTCGTCAACAGCTGGTCTTCGTTGTAGTCGTCATTTTCATCGTCAGTATTATCTTCTAACGTGCGTGCTACCAGTGTCTCTGCACAGTAGCCTACCATATTCAGAAAGGAACCCACTTCCAGTTCCCCTTCGTCTAGGAGCTTTGTGGCATTTTTTATCCTCCTATCATTTGCCAGGTACTTTCTTTTAGGCAACGATCTAATTTCTAGCCCTTCCAAAAATGACTGCAGTTCTCTTATAGTTACTGCTGCAATGTTGCGAAGACCATCTAAACAGAAAATTGTTATGAAAGAATAGGTATAGTTGTTTTATTGGAAAAAATAAATAACTTACCAGTAAATTCCTAAACATTGGGGCCCCTTACTCTCAATATTCTTACAAGAGTCTAGTGAAACGATTCGCAGTCGTTATTGGTTCTAAGTGCCCTTTGATAAACAGATATTGCGTTAACCCCCACCCTGCGCAACCATTGCCTCTGATAATATCTGTAATAAATAAGCAATCTACAATGTTTCTTAGCTCAAAAAAAACCTAGGAAAGTTACCTCATCAATATTTCAAAATCGTTGGATAGATTTTTTCTTCGCAGAAAACTATTTACATAATTGACTCCATCCTCGATTATCTCTGATGGTAATAGAGCAAGCACAATTATAAATTTCAGTGCCTTTTTTGCATCGGTATTTTCAGCAATTAACCGCCGCATACCTAGCACTCTGGCTTGTCGAACAATAGCCTGCATATACGAAAAGCAAAAAAAATATCAATAGTTATGTACTTCTACGTACAAATAAATCATAATGCACGATTTCTTTACCTGTCCATACTGAAAGAAGCATCCCGTTTTTTTCGCATGCGGAAAATGCTTTTCTAGTGATTTAATTAACGCAGCTTCGAAGTCGGTGATGATAAGTTGTGGTTTTAGTTGCGGTAAAATCTCTCTAATTTTCGCAAACACGATATCGTACGTAGTCATTCTACGATTTGGCATAAGGACAAAAATATAGGGAAATGACTGTAGAAGAAAACAACAGAAAGATTAACACACACTACTCTCGGCAAACTTTGTTTTTTAATTGGTGAGCATTTTAGTGTTAGAAAACACAAGAATGTAAAACACAAGCTATACCTACATGAATACTTACAATTCCGTATTGAACGGCCATTACTGTTAGCAGTGGTCCGCTATTGGGTGTTCTGGGACGTGTTTTAAATGTTCCATCGATGTGAAGTTCTCGTGAGGTGGCTAGCAAATTTTTTAAGCCCTCTGCAAGGAAAATTACCGACGCAGCATCACCTTCACCGACAGTACCTCTACAGAAAGGACTGTTGTCCACGTAGCCAAAGCGGGGGCTATTTAAGCAAACTTGTCCAAATTCTACCAATGTAGTAGGCATAGTGGGCTGCGTTTGTCGTCTTTGACGACGCATGGTTTTGACCATCGCAGAAAACGTCAATTTTGCTGCGACATCAACGTCGGCACTCAAATTAATTTCTAATCAGAACCTGTCCATAACGTCGACAATTGACTCGAAAAGATATTGTTTCACAAAACAAATAATTTAAATGCAAAAAAAAATTAAAAACTTTTTCAATTTTAAATGAAAATCTCCAACTTTAACATTAACAGTTGAAACCAAATTTAAAAATTATGATCGAGTATGTGAAATATCAAATCGTAACAGTAATTTCTAAATGTATTTGAAATACAAACAGTAACTGAAATACTTTTAAAGCACATTTATTTGATGTATACTGGAGGGCTCTATTTGCAACAAATAAAAAATATACAATATTCCCTGGATTTTCTTAAATTAAAAATAAAATGGTTGTGAAAAGAGACAAAAATAAAAATCTAATCAATTTCTAAAGATAGGAACTTACCTTGCACTTTTATTCGTAAAAATCGCTCTTAAAGTTTCGCTGCTTGAAATAGCCGAATTTACCATTTCATTTTTCAAAGTTAACGCCTTCATTTTGTCGACATCAGCAGCGTGGCTGTGGTCATCGCTGGTTTTGAGGAAAACGTCATCGTTGCAATCACCCCTCTTACTTTTTATTTTATAGAAGAATCCCTGGTTTGCCACGCACGTGTAGTATGTCGAGTCACTGTTTGTATTTCCATGATGATGATCAAAAATGTAGAAACACAATAACCGCAAAAATAAATAAACTGTCCCGAATTCGTCTAAAGTCGGGGTAACTTACAATCCTTTTAGTCAAAATACACTTGTACACGAAGCAGTGCCGTAGCCAGGATTTTTGGGGGTAGGGGGGCACGCATAGTCCATCCCTCCTGATATAATATGTGGTAGTACGTGGATAATAAAAATAGTCTACATAGTCATAGCTCATAAATATCAATCAGGTAAAAAAACCAATAATAATCACATAGCTAGATAGCAGATATATAATTTTTTATAATTTTAGTCAAAAAACTATCAAACTGGATCAAATTCTATGACAGGTATTATTTGTATAACAGTATTAAAATTATTTTACGGAACGATAGAATATAAAATATGTAAAATGAACATTAAATAATAAACAGTTAATTGTTTACACTTAAGTATTCACAATTTGAAATCCAAGCGCCGATCCTTTTCTGATGCAAAAATATCTGTTATGATATCGGCGTCAATATCTATGTCCCTGTGGATGTTCATGAGAGCCACGCCGTTGAGTCTTGTTTCGCTGGTGGAATTTCTTAAGTAAGTTTTAATTCTCTTTAAACTAGAAAAGCTCCTTTTAGCGGACGCTGTAGTCACAGGTAAAACGGAATATATTTTCAATAACACTCTGATATTAGGAAAAAATTCTTCAGGACATTTTCTTAGTGCTTCCAAAGAATTTTTTGGCACGTTTTCTTCATTTAACCATTTCTGTTTCCAAAAGTCGAACTCTGCTTCTAAGATTGTTACGTATATATCTCCGCATAAATCTTCTCTATAAAAGTCGATGGCTGGTTTCACATCACTGAAGGTTGCGTTCCTGACTTTACAGGGTAATAAAAACGAAAGCGAAGTTAGAATATTAGAGTTTGATTTAAATCTCTCATTAAATGATGAAAGTAAGTCATCCAAATACGGATAAAAAATAGACTGTCTGTAGTAAGAACTACAATCATCGTTGTGTACCTCGTAATTGCTTCGATGCCTTTGGGTTCCAACTATTCTTGGTACAGCCGGGGAGACACCAACTTTTTGTGCCATTTCACATGCTCGATTAAAAATCCCAGCGAACACCTCTTCATTTCTTATAGCTTGTAGTTTTTTACTAGTCGATTCTACTGAATACATAGCTGTCATAATGTCCATATTTTCAGTCTGAAGAAATTTTGAAATAAAATATGTTATTCCAAGAGCTTTTTCCATTATATACACAGTGATTAAGAATGGAAAGCTACAAAGTGCTTTGTGTAAAGGAAAAGCAACTTTGTCATGCTCTACGGACATAAGTTCTTCTAAGGCACTTACAATTTCCTCGAAACTATCAACAAATATTGAAATGGATTCGTGTCTTTCCACCCGTCTCGTTTCGCAAAATTTTTTCAAGCCAGAGAAGGATTTGGATTGCAACTTCAGCCGTAGTATATTTGATCGTTTGGCTGACATACGAAAATATGCGCTCACTTCTTGTACTGTCCCTAAACTGTTTCTGATTTGCTGTACTTTCGAAGCATTGTTGATACACAAATTTAAACAATGGGAAAAGCAATGAGTATACAATGCTTTCGGATACTCTTTCATTAAGAGTGCCTGGACACCTCTAAAAACAGCTCGCATGTTTGCTGCACCATCATACCCTTGTCCTCGTGCATGTTCCAAATTTAATCCCAAAATTGCCAAGGTACTTTTGATCGTGTTGGCAAGTTCAACTCCCCTAGTGCTATAGACCGGAACAAACTGTAGAAAATCTTCTCTTAGATTGATATTTTTACATTTTCCCAAACTGGAACATTCTTCATCTAAGTATCGAACACATAAAGAAAACTGCTCGATGCGGCTGATGTCTGTAGTCTCGTCGGCTAATATTGCAAAATATTTTGTCTTTTTTATCCGATTACATATTTGACGCTGAATGTACTGTGCGATAAGAGAAATTACCTCGTTCTGAATATCGGTACTTATATATGCAGCGTTCTTGCCACAATTTTTTATATGGTTTAAAAATAAATCGTCGCCATTTTGGATTCGGTATCGTAAAAAACTTCTAAAATTACCGTCATTTTGAATAGGAGTATTCAATTCTAGGTCACCCGAGTCATGACCACCTCTAAGAGCTAATCCTTGGCGCCCACATAACTCAATTGTGTTGATTATCACTTTTAATATATCCCTGTTCCTTTTTATTTCACTTTCATCCCTCTTATGTAGCTGGACAAGGACGTCGTTTTGCCTTTGATCAACAATTTTTAAAAATTCAATAGCTTTCGTCGTGCAAAATTTATGATATCCATTATTTTGATGTATATTATCGAGTTCAACTGCATCTTTCCACTTATCAAACCGTTGAGTGACCAGCGATGTAGGCGGTGAATGCATTCCTTTCCCAGCTCCTTCGTGTTTGTAAAATAGCACGCAGTACTTGCAGAATGCTCCCTTTTCGATGTGTGAGTACGCCAACCACTTCCAACGTTCTAGCCATGACAAATTAAACTTACGTAATTTCACTCCAAACTTCTTTGCCTCAAATTTGTATGAACAACTTGGCTTCCATGTATTCCTCAGTACATCAGCAAAATCGAAAGCATTCAGTTGTCCTACAGAATTTTTTTTAATGTGTGCGCCAAAATCGTATTTATTAAATTGGCTCGACATCTGTAATCAACAACAAAATGTGTACTATTTTTCAAATTTTACAATAACTATCCTATTTCTTAGTCCTAACCTGATCTAGTTGTATAGGCGGGTCTAAATTTCTACTGATTGAAGTGGAAGCAACTGGATGATCTACTATTTTCTCCAATTCGTCGGCATGGGCATTTGCAACAGACACTGTATTGTCATCATTAGGCTTAGTCTTTTTACAGTCTTTAACGGAAAAAGGAAGCAGAGTACCATCTCTTTTTTTTCACTCATTTTAGACACAAGCTGCAGCCTTACACTCCACACACAATTCAGTAAAGATAAGTACATACACTTATTAGTAGATCGTAACATGCACTGACTCACTGACTGCTGCCGTTCACAGAACAATACCTCTGCCGAAGTCCATTAGAATAGGACAGTCTCCCACCTACCGCGTTGCATGCAATAAATTAGGATCACTGGTCAACGCTGTTACTATTTGCCGGCTGCAGTTGGAATTTTCGAAGTGGATAACATTATATGTTATAGTATTTAACGGTATTAGGACGATATTGAGCATATAATGGACGAGGATACATTTTGGGCGAAGCTGATTAAGCCTTGGAAAATAAATTAATCGAATCAGTTATATGTATAATCAGTACCATCGACAGGGTGTAGCATAGACATATAGGCAGTTTTCCTCACGGCGCCCTTAATGAGGACGCAGTGCAACATATAAATATGTGTTTATTGTGTTAGATTTAATAGCATAATGGTATCATTAAGTAATATGTAACGGCTTATTTTTCTATGATGGTATACAAAGGTGTGGTGCTTGCTTATGGGTATTGTATGCCTCAAAAATTATGGGCGAAGGGTTTTAGAGCTATAAATATGCCAGCCCTTAAATCTGTGCGAAACATCTGGGTTGGCGGTCATTTGCTATGAAAGGCTAAACGTCTTAACTTGACCCATTCCCCAGATGCGCGACTCGGGCTAATTTTAAATGTTTGTTATGAATAGTAGATATACAATAGTATATTGAATATTGTACACATTTTTTCAATGATCTTTTAATTATTAATATCAATTGTAAGTTATGTAATTTCTCTTGTAATAAAGCCAAGTAGTAATTGAAGATTTTCTAATATTTGTGTCTTATAATATAATACACGAGAGGCGATATTTAATTGTTTGCCTCAGGGCACGATCTAGTCTGTCGCGGGCCCTGTGTATAATTTTAATATCGGCCGTATGTTGTCGTCGTAGTACTTACTAAAAGTGGGCAAGTTTAAGATACGAGGGCGGTCCGATAACTACTTAGCCTACAAAAGAAAAACAAACATTTTGGAAAAATGGCTATTTATTTTTCAATATAGTCTCCTTTTAATTCGATACACTTGACCCAGCGATGCTCCAACTTCTTTAACCCGTCTGAAAAATAGGTTTTCTCGAGGTCTGCAAAGTAGGCCTCCGTGGCGGCGATGACCTCCTCATTCGACTCAAAATCTGCCCGGCGAGTGACTTTTTCAAATTTGGAAATAGAAAGAAGTCGCACGGGGCCAAATCTGGAGAATATGGAGGATGACGCAGCAATTCGTAGCCCAATTCGACCAATTTGGCCATGGCGAGGACGGAGGTGTGGGGAGGTGCGTTATCCTGGTGGAAGAGCACTTTTTTCTTCAATTCGGAGTCAAATCGGCCCAATAATTCAGCATAGTACAGCCCTGTGACCGTTTTGCCCTTCTCCAAGTAGTCGATGTGGATCACACCTTGTGAATCCCAGAAAACGGTGGCCATCACCTTTCCGGCCGATGGGACAGTCTTCGCCTTCTTCGGAGCACGTTCGTCGGGTAAAGTCCACTGTTTCGACTGTTCCTTGGTCTCTGGTGTGTACCAGTGGATCCATGTTTCATCGACAGTCACGAAACGACGCAGAAACTCCTTCGGATTGCGCTTAAACAGCGTCAAACACTGCTCTGAAGCAGTCGCACGGTTGCGCTTGTTGTCCGGAGTGAGCAAACGCGGCACCCATCGCGCCGACAGCTTTCTCATGCCCAAAATTTCATGCAGGATATGACCTACGCGATCTTTTGAGATGCCTATGGTCTCAGCTATCTCGCGTACCTTCAATCGGCGGTCTGCTAATACGAGGTCATGGATTTTTGTTACGTTATCTTCCGTGGTAGCTGTTTTCGGGGCACCTGGACGTGGTTCATCAAAAACCGATGTGCGACCACGTTGAAACTCGTTAAACCAATTTTTGACGGTCGCTATCGAAGGGGAAGAGTCACCATACACAGCATCGAAACGCTCTTTGATTTCACTGCGCGATTTCCCTTCCAAAAACAAGAACCGAATCACCGACCGATATTGCTCTTTTTCCATTTTTCTAAAATTCGAAGACACGTCCGCTTCCACACTCTGTCAAAACAAAACTACAAGTCCGATCAGGTTGAAATTTTGACAGTAGCCGTCTAGGAGAATGAACTACACGATAGTAAATTGCTCTTGCGATACTGGCGCCATCAGGCGGTGAGGCTAAGTAGTTATCGGACCGCCCTCGTATGTGATTTTAATATAAATAACTCTTACTAGTAACCTGAGTCACGTACGTAATTTGGTAGTGTAGAAACAGTTGATAAATAAATAACGGCGTGGCTAGTAAATTTTAACGGTCTTGGCTATTATGATTGATATATCGATCAAACAAACAGTACTGATATAGTGCATAACATGTAATTTTAATGAAAAATATTTAATCCACTCGTGTAAATCGTAGTAATGGGATGTCCGACTACAGTAACAAAAACAACACATTGGCCGTGGCCCACACTATAACATAAAAACAGATATTATTTTGGGGGGGGGGGGGCACGTGCCCCCAGTGCCCCCTCTCTGGCTACGGCACTTGACACGAAGACTAAAGCTACTGTTGCGAGATTAAGAAGAACACTTAAGTACAAATAATTGCATTTATTTTGTGCCGTTTACAGAACAACTTAAATCTTAGAACTTTTCTTATCAACTAACTAAATTCTAAGTTCAGTTTGACCAAGAAAACTCGGTAGGCGTTTTGCAAAATTTCTAATAAGCCTATCCGAGCAGCTCTTAATTTTGGACTTCTGTACGTGACCATTCATAATAGCTCTACGCATTCCTACAAACTTGTAGATTTCTCATAAATTTGGCAAGCAGTCGACACCTCGCAACTGATCCCTAATAAATTTTACAATTCTCCTAAACAAATTTGCTTCGCCGACACGTAATTTTTATGGCCGAGTTGGAACAGTTACACTTCTGATCAGGTGCTAATAATGTAGTCGTTCAATTTTTCGGCGTAAGAAATAAACCCTGCATAAATTTACCCGTACTTATTCCGTGAGATGCGTATATTTCCACCTTCCCAGAGAAAGGCACGTTCAAAACACCGGATAAATATTCGCCTATTGTAACTTTAATATGACCATTTGCCTACGAAATTTTACTTTAAAATATTTACGATACAAATTGCTTATGGCTAACTAAAGTACAGTCTATTCGTACAACCGCATATAGTTCATTTTCACTCAAGAACCCAAATCGTAACAACATATAATGGAATTCCGCTGTAGGTTTTTAAGCACCTGTTGTAGTATGATGTTTAGGGTCCACGCCAATTGAGCACCAAGCTCTCGATGTAATAAATGTAGACCGGCGAACTGAGCACCAAGCAGATCAGGTACCTTTTCAAAGCGACCCTTTGAGACAGGCGAATTCAGCACTTTGACCTCTGTCCACTTTGTAATGTTAATCTTTTTATTTCAATTTATAATTATTATTAGCACACAATTCAAATTTTAACGATATCATTAAAAACCAATTTGTAACTCGTTTGGTATTGGGAAACCTCATCATCAAAATTATATTTTTCTCCGAAACACATCTATTATTTGCGATAAATGAAATAATATAAATTATGATTTTTCTGAATGTACACTGCAATGTAATAACATAATTATTGCTAATAATTTTTTTTAAATAAAAGAAGGCCTACTATGACTTTTTGATTTTTATTTGGCCGAGAAAGATAACTTTGCATTAATTCAGCACCTGGTAACTTGTTAGTTTGTTAATGAACAAACTAGTAATACAGTGCGCAATTGGCTAATCTAAAGTGCTCAATTGGTCGGTGTCTCCGTTTGGTCCTTGGTGCTCAATTGGTGTGTCCGGCAACGATATAGGTACATTTTTACCTGGAGTAGTAAAGTGCTCAATTGGTGCCCGTCCGATGTTTACTTGTTTGTTTACGCGATTTTAGGCAATTAAGGTCATTGTTCAACATGTTTTGTTATGTAGATTTGTTCCCAATATTTTACATATTCGGTTCTAAAGGTGCAAAGCAAATTATAAAGTAAAAGAGACATAGCTTGTTAATTTTAAAGTTATGTTTAAGCCAGACATTTTAGAATTATTGCTGGGTACAAAATTAATGAATTAGCATAAGTCTGACTCAACCACCCACGCTGGTTTTTATAACTTTCCAATTGCATCCTTGCTGGTTTATTTCTACCTTTCCTGTAACGCAAGCGTCAGTTTCTTATAACCATAGTTTTAAAGTATAAGCATTAAATGACTACTCCATATCTATTGATTAATTCTCTGATTATGTATATATTAATGAAACGGCTTCATAAATCAAATCTAATTTTGTTCATGACGTTTGCAATTAATTTTGTGTTATACGCCTTCATTACTACTACTACTACTACTACTACTATTATGATATATGACGTTTTCAGAAGGCATTATAGGTAGGTAAAAGTAATCGGCCAACAATTTCTACCTAGCGATTCCATATCCGTTGGGTATCTCTTCATTGTTATCATTTAATTGATCCAATTTAGATTAGAAACAAATCTATAATAATTTTTTTGTATAGAACTTTTTGCGATTATTGTATTTTGCTTATCAAGTATCAGAAAAGAAAATCAAAGGCATAAACTACGTATAATAAATTAATGGGTAGAATTGCAGGTTTAATGCGTTTAACTTTCAATTTCAGTTGCAACAAATAATCAAAAAATAGTTTAAAATTTGTTTAAAAATTAAAGTCTTAAAACACCTCAGAAGAGATAGTGTGTTAGCACATGTGTTTTAAGATTTGTTCTAGACCATTAATTTATTTTAGCATTTGTAAAAGCAGCTATTGTCTGCACGTAAAATAAAATTGGCAACTTTGGGGTTGGATTTGTAACGGTTAAAAGTCCAACAATTAATTTTGTTTCTCAGAAACACCTACAAAGGGAAAGGGCGCCAGGTAAGTGGCTATCAGTGTTCTTCCATCTCGAATATTTAAGATTTTTTCTGTAAGAAAAAAATAGAAAAGAAATATCATCAACATCAACTTCCAATTCTCATATTGGGTGACCAACCTTCTTGATTTTACTCCTCAATTTCCGCGCTCTGGGTTCAACATAAATTCTTCCGGTCAACGTATCATTATCAATAAAACATGTAAAAGAATGAAGCAGGCCAATTAATAGCTAAAAAGGCAAAACATTATTTGGCAACGTATCGGTGGATGCAAGAGGTTGATAGTTATAATGTGAAACCTTCCTCCACTTAGTCTACCATTAAGTTTGACGGGGAGAATAATTTTAACACTTCAACAGCAAAAACGTATAGAACTTGGTTAAAACGCAAAGAAGCTTGCAACTAAATGAAGTATTAGGTATTTGTGGAATTTTTAAGTCCATTACCAGTCGTGACAATAAAATTGCAGAAATTTTTTGAGTTTCGCCATTTGTGTTTATCATTTCGATATCCGATCTGCATGTCCACATTCATTTTAATACAATTTGCTTTTTCTTATACTCGTACATCCATTAATAGCAGCAGAATGAGCAACTTCTTAGATATTTTCAGGGAATTGTGAAAACTTGTTTCGGGTGCAATAGTAAGTATAGTCAGAAGTAATACTATAAGTACTTCGATATTATCAGGTTATATGTCGATAACTTGTTGCACAATAATAAAAGAGTGTCAGTTTGACAGGTTAAATAGTCCGACCGCGTCAGCGGGAGGATTATTCTGTCAAACTGACACGATTTGTTATTGTGCAAGAAGTTTGAGACGTATAACCTGTTCGAAGTACGCATTGTATTCGATTTGATTATTTTTTGAGTAAATCTTAATATTAGGAACAAATAAATATTTTATTGGCAGCTCGATTTGTTTGTATTAACCTAGCTGAAATTCATCTCCATGAAAACAATATCAAGTTGACAAAAATTATGTATTGCGTTGCCTAGTGAAGTTACTATAGTATAATCGATTTTGTATAATCGAAATTATACAAGATAACTTAACTAAATCCAGCCTTCTGATTGGTTGAAATCTCTACGAAAAAAATAATCATACATTATAGGTACAACTAGAGTAACTAGACGATCAAAAATAATCGATTATACGAGACGTATTTCTTGAAAGACAATACGTCGAGACTCGAAAATTTTCAATTATCGAGATGTATAGAGGTAGACTATACCATGAATATGAAAAATAAATAAAGTACAAACGTTTACAGGAAAATCATAAATTTTATAATTTGGTGTTGACCTGTGGCAGTTTTTAGTCAAGGCTATGTGATTTTATTAACTGCGATTATACAAAGGTTCGTATTACACCGGTTATACAAAGGTTTGTGTAATTGATATCACCATAGTTACGGAAATAACTGTTGTAATACATAGAAACTCAGGAAAATTACTCATTCTTATTGGTTTCCAGCCTCATAAATGGTATAGTCGCTGTCATCTGCTCCATTTCTTGTTTATGTACACTCCACATAAGCATCCTGAGGCTGGTTGGCCTACAGAAAATACATATTTTGCTTGACAGTTGCGAGTGCAACATTTTCTATCAAATATTATTCCACGAGGCAAATTTATAACAATGGTTGAAATAAAATCTAAAAACAGTAATTGGATTATTTAAATTAATTGAAAAGAGTATATTGATAGCTGTTTTATAAAAAGTAAGAGTAAAGAGGATATTATTTAGAAAAGAGTATAATACTCTAAAAAAGAGTATCTTTGGTCACCCTAGGCTAGACTGCTCTCGAATAAGACGACTTCTTGACGCATGGCGACAAACGCAGTCGCACGCGTTTTAGACGCGCTTAGCAAAAGAGAAACGCCTGTTTATATTAATGCACTACAGATGCGTCTGACGCTTGCGTCTGACGTATGCGTCTGACGCTTATTGGAAATCCCACCTTAACGATTGCGCGTCTGTTAGTCGCGTTGCATTGCAACTACTAATCGTCTTAAAAACATCACGCTACTCTGGCCCTTCAGCGCTTCCGTAGAATCCGAATATGAAATTCCTCGAGTACATTCATTATGCAGTTCCTACTCAGTTACGAACGATTGCGAAGCGCAAACCGCATCGATCCATTTCTATTTCGATTTCAAATTCGATGTCTTTGAAGTCCGAGAAAGAAAAGCGATGCGATCCACTTCCTAGGAGCGAAAGTCCGGTATTCCGCTCCGCAGTTCCGCTGCTCCCCGCTCCTTAGCGCTGGCACACTAGCGGCCAATGAAGGGACCCATTTATCGGCAAAAGTGAGGCAAAATCAATATGTATGCAACCCGAAGTTGTGACGTTTTTGTATCTCTTTTTTTTAATATATCGTATTTTTAGAAACTATTTTGGTAAAAAATAGTAGATTATGTTATTAGGAGTAAAAGTGATACATTATGTGGCAAAGCTGAAGTTTATTTAGCCGAACGTTAGTGAGGCAAATAATTCAGCTAAGTCACATAAAGTCACTTTTACTCTGAATAACATATACTATTTTATCCGCAAACTATTTAGCCGAACGTTAGTGAGGCAAATAATTCAGCTAAGTCACATAAAGTCACTTTTACTCTGAATAACATATACTATTTTATCCTCAAACGTATTCAGGTAAATTTCATTAATATAAATTTAAAAAAAAAGATGCATCGGCCGGGAATCGAACCCAGGCCACCCGCGTGACCGGCGAGCACTGTACCCCTCCGCTAACCTCTGTTGTTAAAATAACAAGCTACTGTAATGATATATGAACATACTGAATCACCCGAGCTAATAGCACACGGCCACAGCAGCTATCACACCATAACCCACGGCGACAGATGCTCCGATCCGCTGCTTAAAGGATTATTTAAATTAAAACTTTTTCGTACTCTTTTTGAAAATAAAAACCGGCCTACGATCTAAGTCCAAAGATTAGCAAAATTTTAAGCCATCACACAATTTATTCGGTCCAGTATCTTCGGAGGAGATAGCGAACAAACATAGAAAGACAGAAAGAGAGGAACGATTTTGAGTGCTTAGGCAGATACAGTACGCAAAAGTTGCTATTTTATCTGCTTAGGCAGATAAAGTGACACTTTTACCTTGTCAATAAAGACACATAAGTTGTCACTTTTGTGACGTTTGCGGATAAACTACATTATTGCTGAAAATATACAAGAATCGAAAGATTTTTGACATTTTAAGTCAATGAAATATATTATGATGTTAAAAACAAAATACAAATAGTGCAGAAAACAACTAGTTTTTTCTTTATTTTTTGTTTTTTTTCATTTTTTGAGCGTTGAAAATTAAATGGGGGAGGGGTAAGGAAATAAAAAATCATATAAATGAATAACAATAATATTTTTTATAATATAGATTACTTTTAAAAAAATACACTTTAAACTTCTAAATCTACATTTTAAATTAGCTACTCTTACATTTAACAATTTTTAAATAATACAAGTTTAGTCATCTTTTGCCTCGCTGTTGCACCATTTCCGTGTAGCTCTAATTCATGAGTGAAGAGTGGTGATGCATTCGACACTTTATAAAAATGTCAAGAATTTTTCGAACGAGCTGGATCTCGTGGCACTCTTCACTAATAAATTCCGACTTGCAAATAACCGCTCTTCAAGTCTAGCGTCGAGAACCATTGAGAACCGGAGAGCGTGTCCAGGGTATCATCGATTCGTGGCAGAGGGTAGCTGTCTTTCTTGGTCACATGATTTATCTGCCGGTAGTCAACACAGAACCTCGTTGAGCCATCCTTCTTGACAAGAACCACAGGGGAGACCCACGGGCTGCTGCACGGTTCGATGATCCCTTGGTTTCGCATGTCCTGGACAATCTTCTCAGATTTTTCCCGTTTGGCGAGGGGCAACCTTCTTGGATATTGGCGTATCGGTTGAGCATCCCCAGTATTGATTTTATGTTTAACTACGTCGGTACGGCCGCTGGGATGATCTCCGCACTCGAAGATGTCTTGGTACCGGGCCACCAGATCTTCGATCTTCTTCCGTTCTTGTTGGCTCATGCCCTTGCAAGTATACATCACGGTGTTAATTAATGCCTTTGGGCAGCCCTTCGCCTTGCTGCCGCTGTCACTATTAATCGTTCTGACAACGGCGGAGACCGGTGTGCACCTTCCGAAGATTGTGTTTCTCCTGACGGTTGCCGGGTCCCTGTTGACGTTCATAATCTTTACCAACGTCTCCCCAACCAGGATACCATGAGTGAGCTCCTTGTCATAATAGGGTTCAATCATGCGCACTACGTTGCCCCGCAGATCGCCATCCAGGTATGTATCCGCGACCCTCTCGGTTCGTCCCGGCAGAGTAACATCTTCCGCCAATACCACTCGTACTGCGATCTCTTCTCTTGGGTGTAGGGAGAGCTCCTAACCATCCACGTGCAACACGCCGCGTCCCAGGTCTAAAGTGAACCCACATCCATTCCCAGGATGAACTCGTCCGCAATGTCAGCAATCAGGACCCGATGCTTGAGGAATCAGCAGATTAGAGGGAGTTGGTTGGCCACTTAGTAACTTGGTAACTTGTTCCTGCAGCTCCAGTACGTCACCTTGAAATCTGCTTACCTTTCTCTCGTTTATCGGTACTTGTTAATCAATTAGTTTATTTAATGTATGTCCAATAATTTTTTTATAGCTCCTGGTACAAAACTCAGACACCTGACGCCAAATGTTACGATTTATCTTCTGGGCTATTAAAAATTATAGGCCGCTTTTTGTTTTAAGCATTTATTTACAGCAATTTAACTTAACGATTTAACAAAAACACAAAACTATTAATACGGAACACAAATTATTTATACACTAACAGGAACTATTTCTAACAACAAATACACTTTATTTATTTACACACGACTTAAACACGAATGATTTATATGGCAAGCTTCGCGCACTTCAAAGCTAGATTCGGACTGTCCGTTCTTCCTTATATATCGCCGGGTGATTCCTTCTGAAGGCTTCGCGATATGACTCGACTATTCTAGAATGCTGACGTGTCGTATCACCGCGCGATCGCGGATGGCCTTCTAAAATGCTGATCGCGCGCATTAATCACCGAGGTCGTTCTGGAATTACCTAGAAGGCTGACTAATCTGTCTGCACGCGATCCGACTCGAATGTCGTTACAATATGTATCAAAGGTGATGTATTTTTTAGTTTAACATTGCCGTTCACACCACAACAGGAGAGTTTTATTTTAATCGCTCATTTTCGGAGTGCTACTCAGAATCCAAATGGAAATTGGTCATACTCTCTGCAATCATGCATTGGTCAATTTGTTCAACAATACCCAAATGTAATTGTCAATTACTACCAATTTAAACAACACAAGTGTCGACTAGTTCGCCGCTTTGAAACTAAAAATTGTATTTGTAAGGGAAAGTCTTCCGGTCGGCCAACTGTTGTAACGGAAAATGTAATGGCAGATATTCATGAACGGATGGACCACAGTCCAAAGAAATCTGTAGCCAATTTATCCCAACAAACTGGTCTGTCTGTTGGGACATGCCATAAAGCTTTGAGGAAGAATCTACATATGTATTTGTATAAAATGACGGTTGTTCAGCAATTGTACCAACACGATTATCTACAGAGAGTGCGGTGTTGTCAGTGGTTCAACGAAAATCTGAATAATAATAATTTACTCGATCTAACTTTTTTCACCGATGAAGCTTGGTTTCATCTAACAGGCTATGTTAATAGTTAAAATTATCGCACATGGGCTACGGAAAATCTTCATGAATCCGTGGAAACTGAGTTGCATCCCCTTAAGGTTGGAATCGGGATAGCGATATCACGGAGACCTAGAATAGAGCCGATATTTTTTAACGAAACAATAAGCGCAGAGCGATGTCGTACCATTACTCTTTGGGCAGTTTTTCGAGCAGCTGCATGGTGATGAACTACAATATGGCTACTTCCAACAAGATGGAGCTACGGCACATACTGCTCAACGATCTGTACAATACATACAAGAGTTTTATGATGAGCGAATTATCAGTCGAGGATTGTGGCCACCTCGAAGTCCAGATCTTACTCTCCCCATATTTTTACCTATTTTGACGGTTGAAAAACAACATTTATAAAAATCGCCTTCATACCATTGCAGACAAGCAATTGACGTGAACATTAGAAACATAACTGTGGAAGAATTACAGCAAGTGTTAGACAGTAGGAAACGACGAGTGAATTTTTGTCTGAACAGCGGCGGTCAACATTTCCAGAATTTATTGTAATATTTATTCACCTGCAGCTCTAGTAGTTTTACCAATTTTGACATTTCTTGATTTGGGAGAACTTTTGAGGTGTAATTTCTAAATAATTTGAGATGTTATATTGTACTGTACTTCAATAAATTAAATGTTGAACTTCAGTGTTATGTAAAAGGATTAGTAAGTTATTTAAACAAACAAATAGCAGGTGTCTATATTTTTGACTATTCAATTCACCTGTCATCTGTCAAAAAGTGACCAATAAAAATCCAAAATTTGACGTTTCTTGACCAATCAAAAAAATATCAGCGGATATATCTTCCTAGAAGGTATTCAAGTGATTTAAAAAAATGTGATTTTTATTACAAAAAGTCAATATTAGTGTTCTGTTGCCATAGAAATTGCGTAGTTTGTTGCTAGATTTACTGAAAACTAATTTGAAAAAGTAATTTGGTTCATTGAATAGTCCCTCGAATGCCATTCTTAGTCAAAGGTAAATAGAATATTTTTGCGGTGGTATCACTACTCATGTTGATTGCGCACTCGTCCTCATTGAACCTAAGCGTAATTGACATCCGTGATACCACAACAAAAATATTCGACATATCTTTGACTACGCATGGTATTATAAGTGAATATTTTAGAACTTACAAGGGGACCTTACAGCTGAGGGGCTGGGAATTTTAATGAAACGGAATACCAACTGTGTGGGTTTGGTTATATATATGTTGGAGTCCCATGGGTATCAACCATTTTTGAAGGCACTGTAGTACAAGCAATGATGGATACAGTAAAATATGAAAATATTTTATTTATTGCTACAAACAAGTGAAAATTCAGACTTACTTATAACAAACTATAAAATTGTAGAAAGAACTTCAACCTATAAACTAACTTCCTACTTATGTAATTCATTTATTAAAGTTAAATGTGCATTTGTGCAATTATTGAAAATTGTTGAAGTCAATGGTTTATCCCGATTTTCCATTCCTGAAGTTGATGGTTTATCTGAAATGTTCTCTATTGCATTTGTAATTTTATTAGCTATGTCAAGCTTATTATTTATAGATTCATCGGATTACGTGACGGTACATTATATTTTCCAGAGCTATTATCACCCTATTTTGCTGTTGTGGGTAATATATTATAATTTGTTGGCTAGCATTGTCTATTCCCAATATCCTTCAGCGACTGCTGTGGATTTCCAGCCACTATGACATTTTAATGTGGTTGTGTCACCGGCAGCATCAATTAGGATTGTTGCGGAAGATCGACGGAAGCAGTGCCCGGTATATAGTTCGGGGTTTGGTAATTTTAAATACTTGGGAAGGTGTTTCCCATGGCTCCAATCTTATTTAGGCCTATTCTTTGGACGGCACACTTTCCTTTTTGATTGGATATTTTGCGGGTAGTCATCCTCTTGAAGGAATCATTTAAAACACCGCCGTGGTAATTGTAAATGCTTTATTTGTTAGCTACACATAGCGTCACGCTGGACGCTATTGTTCTGTTGAGAGCTAGAATGCTACTGCTGTTATTAACAACACATTGTAAATTTGACTGCGCCCAAAGAACGCGCACGGCGCAGTTGCCATATCAACTTGATACTTAACATGAGTCGCCCCCTTGAAGGGTTGGACCTTCAACATAAACACAAACAAATGTTTCTTAATACTCCGACATGCATATTTAAATAAAAGTATAGCATTAAATCGATCGAAGCGTAATTTCGCGAACTATAAGCCACCGCCTCGAGTGTCAAAATGTTATTCAACGGTCAACCGGTAATAAACATAATCTCGTGATAGCGCGTTTAAACACACCACTTTGAGTCTTAACCGTCACTACTCGTGTCACATTGTCCTTTCCCGGATGGATTTCCAGGATTCGACCTAAAGGCCAGCACATCCATGGGACGTTGTCTTCCTTCATGAGCACCAAGGAACCGATGTGGATCTGCGGATCAGCATCAAACTGCCATTTTGTCCTTTGCTGGAGGTGATTTAGATATTCCTGTCTCCATCGAGACCAAAAGTGTTGACCAATCAGCTGAAGGTGGCGGTATCGTTTTACAAAATTAACCCTTGAATCCGTCCAATTTCGTTCTGGTACAGCGGTGAGTGGTTGCCCAATCAGGAAATGAGCCGGCGTGATAACTTCGTGGTCATTAGGATCGGATGAGAGAGGGATCAAAGGCGTCGAGTTTAAGATTTTCTCGATTTGAGTCGTTAAAGTATAAAACTCTTCGTAATGTAAGCGAGTCTGGTTTAAGACAAGTTTTAAATTGTGTTTACACGATTTTATTGCGGCTTCATGCAATCCACCAAAATGTGGTGACCTTACGGGCATAAAATGCCACTTAATATTTAAGTTCACAATATAATTCTGAAAGCTGGCGTTATTCGCTAAGTTTTGTATAGAAACAAGTTCGTTGTTGCTGCTTACGAAATTTGTAGCGTTGTCTGAGTATATATTCGTACAAAAACCTCTCCGAGACACGAAACTCTTCAGCACACTCAAACAACCATCGCTAGTTAAGTCCGTTACGACTTCAATGTGAACAACCTTTGTGGCTTGACATACAAACATGCAAATGTATCCCTTTATCATTTTATTTGTGCGAGTTTTACCATCTTTCAGCTCGAATAGGCCTGCATAGTCGACAGATACCGACATGAACGGTCGAGACGGAATAACGCGAGCATCGGATAACTCCCCCATTTTAGGAATGATGTTATCATACGGACTCGCCTTAAAACATGGCACGCATTTTATTATGTGCGATCTTACTATTTGTTTACCGTTAAGCGGCCAGTAAATTTGTCTACCGTGCGATAATGTGCATTGAGCACCGGAATGAAGTGTACGTCTGTGTTCATAGTCAATCACTGAGTGAAAACGTGTTTAGCTGGGAGAACTATCGGATGCTTCCTTGAATAAGTTAGGTTCGAGTTTTTGAGTCTAACTCCAACGCGTATTAATTTATTGTCATCTAAAAACGGCGAGAGTGATTTAAGTTTACTTTTATGATTTATTTCCTTGCCCTGTTCTAAACACTTCACTTCTTCAGGAGATGCTTGGCGCTGTGCTATTTTAGCCAGACGTTCGGTACTAAATGAAATTTCTTTATTCCTTAAATATGCGACTTCTTTCTCGTTTGTTATCTGTCCGAATTTTTTAAATTCTAAATTGACCTTGATATTTTTGATAAACCTAAAGCATAATGCTGTAATTCTGCTTAATTTGGAGAAACTTGAATAATGGTCGAAAATGTTAAAGTCATTGCTTCTTATATTTTCGCAAAGAAAAGATAAATTAGTTTTCGGTTTTTTAAATTCTATGGTTTGTGACGGAGTACGAGAGAAGTTGGCAATATTTGTATTTTCAGGCCACGAATCAGGGGGTTCTAACAAGAAAGACGGCCCGTGCCACCATAATTTTCCATCTCTTAAATCCGATAACGTTGCGCCCCGAGAAATAATATCAGCAGGGTTTTGCGTGGTAGCGACATAATTCCAATCTTGTGTACGCGTTAATTGTTGTATTTCGGCTACACGATTGGCTATGAAAGTGTGCCAAATTCGCGGTTCGCTTGAAAGCCATGATAAAACGATCGTTGAATCCGTGTAGAGAAAAACAGCATCGATGTCTATTTCTAAGTGACGTAGACATTTATTTAATAATCGAGATACCAGATCCTAGCAGCTCCAACCTCGGGAGTGTCACCGCCTTTAAAGGAGTTACTCGCGATTTGGCAGATAACAAGCAACATTTGACAGCGCCTCCTATATTAACCGATCTTAAATACACGCAACACCCATATGAATTTTCACCAGCGTCAGAAAACGCGTGTATTTGAATGTTAATTGGGTTTCTAGTACGTTATTTTTCTATAATAATTTTCAACGTTAACTTTCTAGGGGATAAGTTGCATTCCTGAAGGGTCCCTAGTTTTAATAATATTGATACATAGATTTTTAGTTCTTTTTTCCACTAAAAAAAATTATTGTAATTTTGACAGATATGTCATAATAGTGGGTAAAACGAACAGCATAGTAAAATATTGCAAATTGATTAATTATTAAACTTACAATATTTGAAAATAAACATAATGAACGTTTGCAAAATTAAGGGTAATTGTAATTAAACGACAAATTGAAAGAATAATAAATTATTGGACAATTTTAAGAAATGTAGTAATATTTATGCAGAGTAAGTAGTTGTGTGAGATTAAAATTTCCCACTATAGGGAAAGAGAAAGTGGTGCACGCAACTCGCTCTCCTTTCCGGTCAGTCATGCAGAGTTGTCGTACAGCAGAACATGTAATAATTTGTATCACATCTAATTGGGGTCAAAAATATATATTTATAATCGGGATGTACGTTTTTGCAATCAAAGAAACCCACGGCCTACATACACAACAGTAATGCAACAATTATTGACATACTTGTATTTTATGAACATTCTTCCATATCCATTTCATTTTCACACTGAGATTCTTCCGATAAAAATTGCTCGTCGTCAGAATCTAAATCTTCTGCAAGAGAGATAATAAATGGAGGAATGTTTTCTGTTTGCGTATCGCCCATATGCTTTTTCCAGTCGTCAGAAATTAGCTTCTCTATATGATTAACACAATTATTGCACATATCTGAGAAAAATTTTGACAGAGAATCTTTCCAAACCACTTGTACCTTCTCTTTAAAGGAGAATTTGGCGTCATTAATGTGTTTATTATAATGCGTTTTGCAAAATGCCCATGCCATTTCTATGGCATTGTACTGGCAGTGATAGGGTGGAAGTCTTAGTACTTCGTAGCTATGCTGCAAAAGAATGTTGTCAATAACATACTTTTTATCATTTTTCGTAATAATTGGCTCAATTTGTTCCCAAAGTTTTTTCTTAGTGTCGAGATTTAATTCAGATTCACTTAAATTTATATGTTTTTCAAAATAATTTACCAAAATTGATTTTTTTGAACATTTGGGTTTTTTTCTAATAAAACGGAATGATATGGTGCATTATCCAATACTACAACACACTTTTTATTTAATTTATTTAAAGCCGGAATTAACTGATTTACAACCCAATTTTTAAAATTGTCCCCATCCATGGTCTTGTGGTAATCATCATTATTTTGACTGGTAAAGAGAAGTTCACATCCCTCCAAAAACCCACCCCTATAACCAGCGTGCAATACCGTAAATCTATTACCTTCACTTTTAACTCTGAAATTTTGCATTCTTTTATCATCTTCCTTTACCCATCGCCGAATTTGAGAACCCTTTTTGTAAATCCATGTCTCTTCAAAAAATATAAAAGTGATGTCTTCCCCAGAATTTAAATATTGTAAATATTTGCGTAAGAACATCATTTTAGCTGCAACTACATCGTTGGCATAATATTTTTCTTGTATTTACTCTTTTAAATTTAAAGCCCATATCCAAAATTATCTTGTATAATGGTGATCTTGACCCAGCATATTCCACGGTACTTTTCAAATATCTAACTAAATCGTGTAATGCAAAATTTTGTCCCTGTTCCAATCTTTTAAACATTTCCCTGGCCAATTCCTCTCTTAAAAAATTATTATTAAACCATAAGCCGTGTTTCTTTCTGTCCGTTTTAGAGTCTTCGCTAGAATGAGACCCGGAAAGCAGGTCGTCCATATAAAAATCGCATTCGATAATTTTGCTTTCAACTGGATTTTCTTCACCTGTCTCGATCGCAATTTGTTTTAAGCAACGAGTCGCTAAATAACTAGCCGAGGACGTACCGTAAGTTATCGTGTTTAACTGAAAGTATTTTACTGATTCGTTTGGATTGTTGCGCCAAACTATGCGCTGCAAATCTTTATGTTCGTCGTGTATCAAAATGTTTCGGTACATCTTTGTTAGATCTCCGATTAAGACGAAGTTGTGCCTTCTAAAGCGTAAAAGAATAGTGAACAGATCGAATTGTATTACAGGACCGGTTTTTAAGACATCGTTAAGCGAGGTATCCGTTGTACTTTTACACGATGCATCGAAAACAACTCTGACCTTAGTAGTCAAGCTGTCGGGTCGTTCTACGCTATGGTGGGGTATATAGTAAGTAGGACCGTTTGACTTCAAGCTGCGTGGAATTTGTGTCATATGCCCTAGCTGCTCATATTCGAGCATAAAGGATTGATAGGCTTGTTTCAATTCGGGACGGTTATTTAACCTTTTCTCTATCGAGTGTAAACGATTTAACGCTGTATTCTCCGTGTCGCCTAACTTTAAATAATCCCTTTTCAATGGTAACCTTACGATAAATCGACCTTCTTTATTTTTCGAAACGTTGTTTACGAAATGCTCTTCGCATTCCATTTCTTCGACGGAAAACTTATTTTTATTTAACTCGTGCTCTACTTCTAAGCGCCAGAATTTTTAGACTTGCTCTTCCAACGCGTAGTTTGAGGATAGGCATTGAGAAACGAAGCTATTCGCTTGAACGAGATTAGTCGGTATTCGACCAGAAATGATCCAACCCAAAATAGTTTTTTGTAGAATGGGTAAATTCTTTCCGAGTTTAACCTGGCCGACAGAAAGTAATTCAAAAAATATTGAAGCTCCTAGAGGCATATCTATTTTCGAGGGAACATTATATTCCGGATAGGCTAAAGAAAATCCTTCAGGAATATTTAAATGCGATACATCGCAGAAGTTCTGAGGAACCAAGCACTTGATTTTATCGATAACGAAAAATGATAGTTTTGTTTTAAACGAATTTTGATTCGAGGACAATTCTATGAAAACTTGTTCGGTTATGTTTGTTTTAATTTGACCTAGACCAGATACTGGCAAACTTATTTTCTTCGTACGCAAGCCTAGTTTATTTACGATATTTTGGGTAACGAAATTTGATTGAGACACGTTATCGAGTAATACGCGACACGATATGGGTTGATTGTTAGCATTATAAACTGTAACAATTGCTGTTGATAATAAAACAAACGGCTCGGTATTTTCCAAATAATTATCCAACCGGCATGATTGGTTTGAGTATTTTTTTTTAAGAATCGTGTATTATCAGATCAACGTATAAGTGTTATACATGACATTTAGGATCTAGACAGTAAATGACAAGAACAATGACAGACAGACTGATCAAGAGAATTTATAAATGTTAGATTATTGTTAAGGATTAGCTTAGTCACTATCGTTATAAGTATTAGAATTCGAGTTATTTGTCGTGACCTATAATTTTTAAAGAACGTGTTCAACAATTGTCTTAGCGCAACATGCGATTCTTTGGATACGATCGGCATATCCATAATTTCCTTTAAATGCGCGTTAACCATTATCTTTTTATTTTGATATTTTCTTTCTAGACGCTCCCAGGCATTGCGATAATTAGCATCGGTCGGCGATAAAGATGCGATTATATTTTTGGGCTCCCCTTTTAGAGAGGATTCTAAATAATAAAAACGTTGCACATCCGAAAGTGCTTTATTATTATGTACGATTGCTTAAAACATATCGCGAAATCGTTGCCAGTTACTATACAATCCGTGAAATTCGGGTAATGTTAGGAGCGGTAATTTCGCTTAGAGGTTTGGCAACGCAGCGTCTGCGCTAACACCTGTGTGATGAGTAATGGTAGCCGACTGCGAGCTCGCGTTGGCACCTGCAGGTCGTGCCTGAAGGCTTATATCCAAAATTGTTTGCGCGGTCGCCATCGCTTCGTAATATTTATTTTCCATTGCATCTCGTTCTTGATTGGCTTCCGCTTCGTTATAATTATCAGGAAACTCATTTAAGAGCAATTCCTCGTATTCCGCTTGTACCGCATTAAATGTTTCTAAGACGCGCTTTATGTTTTCATAACGTACTTGCAACAGTTCGATTGGGTGTACCGAGGCATCGTATTTACTCAAAAAGGTTTGAAATCGTGTTAATTGGCTCTTAATTTGAGCTCTTGCATTTTTTATGCGTTTTAAATCGAATTCTGCGGTTATACGTTCGCTTTCAGACATCGTGATTTTATGTTTAAACGAGAATAAACTTGAGAAAATCGTGTAAACTACTTATACGTGATTATTTTCTTGCAATAGTTAATTATACGAGAAACCGAGTAATAATCTTATTTGAATATTAGCGCGATTTGTATTTTTATACGAGAATTATCGAGTTTACTTGTATCATCGTGACAATCTTACATACGAGGAGATAGGTATGCGATATAGGAAATAGGTTTAAATGTGGTAAAGGACTAACCTTGAATTATAATCTTCAAATGCTTGTACGTAACCCAGCGTCGTTTTCCTGGCTTACTTCTTGTGTTTCCTGGCTATTCCTGCTCGAAGGACCATGGATATTTTGCGGGTAGTCATCCTCTTGAAGGAATCCTTTAAAACACCGCCGTGGTAATTGTAAATGCTTTATTTGTAAGCTACGCATAGCGTCACGCTGGCTGGTCGCTGTTGTTCTGTTGAGAGAATGCTACTGCTGTTATTAACAACACATTGTAAGTTCGACTGCGCTCAAAGAACGCGCACGGCGCAGTTGCCATATCAACTTGATACTTAACATTGATAATTAATGAAAAACCAGGGACCATTGACATACGGAGGGCGAAGATTCGCGTATTTTTTGAAAATTGGCCGGTTACAGTAAAACTTCGTACAAGTTTGGGTTTAGTGTCTGGTATTGTTACTAAAACAGCTAAACCCAAATCGTTGAAATTGGTAATTTTCATTTGATGTAATTCATATCTTCTACATTCACCCATTAGACCCACAAGTAATGCGACCTACAATATAAATAATAAATATGTTTCATTATATGGAAATATAAAACTTACTTTTGTCACTAAATATATTTCATAGGTGCTTCTTTTATAAATGTATCGATGTGATTTTATGTAAAAACTTTAATTTTTTGGGTCTGTAGCCGTTTGATTGCCGCTTGAGATTTTTCTTTATCCAATTACATGTTCCAAAAAAAAATCCTTATTTAGACAACTGTAAAAGAACATTTATAGGATTTTTCTAACAATAATTCTTTAACATGGCTAGATTAGAGTTTTAGACGCCATTTAAGTAGATAATAATTAGAATTGAAAATTCTCCTAAAAAGCGCCATGCATAAAAAACGTAACAATTATGCAAACATACTTTTTCGGTAAATCATAAAAAATCTAAAGAAGTAATTAACATTTGATATTATTTTTTTCACTTATAAATCTTTAAAGTCTTCACATAAAAAAATGAATTTTAATATTAAGTCTTGACATGTGAAATTTTGAAAAATATTTGAAAAATTGAAAAATTCATTTTTAGCTAAAGCTAAAAAATAGGGGTTTTCTTGCCTCGAGATTGTTCAGTTAGCTAAAAATAACACACTCTAAAAAATCTCATTATAATCTTACTTAATTTCCGAAAATAGCACTTTTCGGATTTTGACAATTTCGAAAAATCGATTCTCTAAATAAGTAAAAATCACTCGGTATATTTGATAGGGGCCACGAAACTTGTAGCCCCTGACGAATTTTGACTGCAACCCAAATAACAAATGTCATTACATTCTAGATGGCTATTTCTTATAAAGCAAAAACAGATCAGCGTAGGTAATATCAAACAAATTACAAATTGTAGTGTATGCCATTTTGACAAGTTAGTGTTTTCGAAATTAGTTATCGCAAACGTAAAATCATGTTTACAAATAAGGAAAAAACAAATATGATCACATTTGGCAAAGCCTACAAAAATGCAGGTGGTGTTTGTACTTCATACATTTAGCCCATCTTTAGCACCGTCTGACTTTTAGACGTTTGGAATTTTCGTTGAACGAATGTGGGAGTTTCAGTAAACATATTAGGCCAAGAGCAAGAAGTGTTACTAATAAAGTTAACGAAATTGGAGTCTACAAGAGGTAGCCGAAAATCCTCATATTAATCAGTAAACCTTGAGTACGAACTTGGAGATTAGCAAAACTTCTATGAGAACAATATTGAAAGCAAATTCATTCCATCCCTATCATCTGACTTTGGTTCAAGTCCTACATGACAATAATTTTCTACAAGGGATACAGTTTTGGGAGTTTCTTCAAAATCAAATTGACATACGACCCAACATTATAAAATATGTTCAGTGACAAAGCGAAATTTTCAATCAATGGTGGTGTAAACAACCACAACAGTCATTACTATGCCCAAGAAAATCCTCACTGGATACGTGTAACACATTTTCAGAGAGTTTTCTGTGAATGAAACTTGAGCACGTGAACGATATTTACGGTTTTTGCAGATTACTAGAAGACGTTCCACTAAACGTTAAACGACAAATATGGTGCCACCGCGCATTACCACCGAAATGTGAGGAATTACTTAAATGACGTTTATGAAGAAAATTGGATTGGAAGAAGAGCCGTGCATTCTCGACGTCCACGAAGTTCCGATCTTACCTCATTAGATTTTTTTCTGTGGGGTACTGTTAAGGTAAAGGTCTACCAAACGCTATTTGAAAGCGAGGTAGAATTAAGAAATCGATTGGTAGTGCGCATCCATTACACCAGCTGTTTTGGTGCGTGTTAGAATCTCTGTTGCCAAACGAATAAGAACATGTTTACAAATTAACGGAGATAATTTAGAACATTTATTATAACAGTTGGTGAATTTATAATTTATTATTTTTTGTTTGGTTCTGTTTGTTCCTTTTATATGTATTAAAATAAAAATACGACGTTATCGAACTAATTCTGAAAGTTGTCATTGCGTCAGCGTTCATGATATTACTGTGATCTGTTTTTGCATAATAAAAAAGAGGCAGTCTAGGTTGCAATGACATCTGTAATTTGGGTTGCATTCAAAATTCGTCAGGGGCTACACGTTTCGTGGCCCGCCCTATAGGTTTTCAGACAAGCACAAATTATTGACGCAAAAAGTTTATTTGAAAAATCAAAAATTAAAATGTTTCCCATATTCTGCCGACTTTTTGGCGGACACTGTATATTGTTGTTGATACTAATGATGGTTCTTAACATTGAGTATTGTGTCCATAAAGTTGAACTTTTAATTTTTTTTCGCCAATTTACCAAAATAAGCCATTAAAACGTTCCTGGAAAACGGTTTTGCATTTTCATCTTTTTTCCAATCAATAAAGAGGGCATAAGTGCGTTGGTATATCTTTTTGGATGTTTATGGTAGTAAATTTAATGTTGTTACCTCTGCAGCTTCTGTTATGTTTGGATATGTTAATTCCAACTCCATATTATTTATGAAATTTATTGGAATTAGCTACGAAACTAAAATATACAAATGTTGACAGAACCGAATTAATATTTCAATTTTTTTCGACAAATGTTCATTGCCTGCTATACGTGCAACAGCATAACTGCCAACCGAACATGAAATATTTCATATTGCGTTCGCTGGCTAGCAACCGATGCAAAATGAAATCCAGTACAAAATATAGTTCCTTATGATTTAGGTACATAACGCACATTAAATGAACACGTTTCGTAGTAGTAGCATAAAAAAGTATATAACGATGTATCATCCAACTCATCATATGCTTTGGCGTAAAACTCACATGTTTTTTATTAAATAGCCGCAAACGTAGCGTGTAAAATTTTGTTGTAAAATGTCAGAAGTTTGGTAATCGGTAGGACCAATTCGCGAAACTACGTTGGTAGGAGTTTCGTCCGTTTCGAATCTCCGCACATCTTGAATTTTCAACAAAATATCAATATTATCTCGTTCGCAGTTCTCGGTTCCCGAATGCAGCATATTAAAACAAAAGCATTTTTAAAAGATCTTGTAAATTGGATAGGAGTCGGAATTATGTTATTTCCTCCTTGCTGTTTTAGTGAACCAAAAAAAATCTCTAAACAATCTTAATTCAATCTGCGGGTTAATAAAATTTTGCATTCATTTTTTTAACATTTTCCCATAAATGCATTATACCATTAATGGTTTGTTTCCAACCCCGTATGCATCTTATTTGTCCCGTGACATCGACCCCTTTTCAATTTAATACTTGTAAATTTTCAAACATTGCGTAACATTCTAGTAAAAATTGCTTTTGTTCATGTGTGCCTTTATACGCGTGTTGATATTTTGAAGGTCGAAACGTGGATGACCGATTAAGTATATCGAACAATTTATTCGTTTTTCTAATAAACTGTTCAGTTACTTGGGCTTCTGGAGGAAGTTTTCCAAACCTAATGTACAGGTTCATACCTCCGGCAACTGTGCTGCTAAAAATTTGACTCGCATATTTCACTTTCATTTTCTCGAAATTTCCAGGAGAAATATGAGCATCCGTTAATTTTGTAGCGGCCCGCACTGAAAATTCCTTATCGAGCTCTTAAAATTGTTTAAGAAATTCCCATAATATCATTACATCGTCTATAACAAATTTATGTTTCAAGAACATGTTCCTAAGTGCCTTCAACAAATGAGGTACATCAATGAGATATACTATTTTCTTATTGTTATAAATGAAAAATGGCCTCTCTGCAGTCACATCTAACAACTTTGCCAATTGAATATTATTTGCTCTCATATCAGATACCACAGCGTCCACTGTCATATTAATGTTATTTAGGTGAGTTATGATATTCAAAATAATGTCTTTTAGTTGTTTACCTGGACAAATCGAATTTACCAAGTAATACGCAAGCGGTTGTTTCCACTTTCTGCACACACCGCTAGCCATTGTTACCGTTGCTGTTAAAGCAGGTTTAAATTCGTCACCCATAGATTCATCTCATCTCTATCGATGCTTCAGAATAAATTTACTTTGATACTTATTTCAACCACACATACGATACAATTTTTTAAAAATTTTGAACTTTAGTTTTGAGGGTTTGAAAGAATATTAGTTATTCCAGGACCAAGTTTAATTTATTGGATACATTTTTGTAATGTCCTTACAGATGGAAGACAAAATGTTTATTGTAAAATTCTGTATAACTTACGTCCACTGAAATAGAGTAGTAAACAATAATTTTTGAAATCGTCTAAATATTGTCTTCCCTTAGGAAGTTGATTACTTTAACTAATTTGAATGTTTATAAAATTGGCATAATTTTCTGAGGAACAAAATTTATAAGTTAGTTTTTTTGTAATCTTCGACAGTAGTTTTTTTCTAATAAGATGGCTGAATCTGAAGGTGACCCTATGTGAGAACAGGTTTCTTCTAATTTTCTAGCTTTCTTTGTTAAATTGGAGTTTTGGTTTTCCAAATATTTCAACTTTCTATCAAGCTTCTGTTTTCTTGGAGTATTCGAAGACAAAAACGGCTTTAGTTTGTCTATCAACAGGGGATAGGAGGCTTGATTTGGGATTTGGCAAAGTTTCTCCATTGTCTATTGATTTACCATGTTTTATTGGAGCACCTTAATTTTGTTGCTAGATTGTGTACTGGATAGAGCTACGCTTCAATCTAATACAAAATACAGGTAGGTAATTTTCCTTTGTTGATTTTGTTGATGATGGATACCAAAAACACTTGATGCCACTAAACTAACCTTGTGATGGTTGTTTAGCCGCACCTAAAGCCACAGATGAAGATGTGCCCTCCATGGTAGGAAATATACACGAAACGGCATCTTTTTTCAATCTGTTGTGCGAAGCATTCCCAACATTTGATTTTCAAAGTGCATTCCACATACTCTAAAGAACAGACTATGTAAATTAAGTTTTGACAAGAAATATTCCCTGTTACAAGCCATTGCCCAACCACTTAACCTGATACAAAATTTATTTTGACATACACATTCCATCTCTTATTGCAAAGTTCCTAATACAATGAAGGCATAACACGAATCAAATAATTTATAAAAACTTACCTATTCTTGTCCGTGGGAAATTAAAAAAAAACTGTAGGTACTAATGTTTGAATTGTTTGTAGATAACTTAGCGCTTAGCAGCACATCGATTCATTCTACCACTACCGCTATTTTCCATTTTCAATGGAAAACAAAACTGCAACGCAATACGGAAATAACTATGCAATTTCCCTGAATACAACCCTGGCACAAAGACAGACCCAGTAGAAACTACTCATCCAAAGCCGTTCCCAGACTACTCGCGAACGTTCGTACTCATATATAGTTGTGCTAGCAACATTCGCGAATACTTGCGAGCCAGACTCGCGATGCTCCACGAGCAATATCTGCGCGAACCAAAAACTCTCCATTACCGCTTATATCTTCATGAGGTGTCCGTGATTTTTTAATAATATTTTAGGCTTTTTTTCGAAAATGGATAGTGAACAAGAGGTGCAGATTATGGTCAGCGCTGCATAGGTGGTTATGTCTTCCGGATACTTATTGGCAAAAAAGAAAATGACAAGAAAAAGAAGATGGTGGATGATGGCTCTACATAAGAGCAGAACCACGTAAGTGTATCTTTCTTATATTTATTTCATCTGATCTCTGTTCATCATATAAAGGGTGCTTCAAAAGTAAACGTAAACCTTAAGTGGGCGTGTTCCTCTTATAAAAATAAAAAAAGTTTCTGTAAACATGGGTCTGGCAACGCTTCGTTTCGTGGGTACAGGGTGTTAAAGTTTAAAAAATAAGTTTTTATTATTATCTAAAAACGATTTGGACGTTTTTAATGAAATTTTTACAGTTTGTTTATAACTTTAAGATGTATCTTTTGGACCTATTACAGTTGATCCAGTATAATTCCAGGGGCGTCCTCAAGGGGAATATCGATTAGGTTTTTTCACAAAAAATAACGCCCAGCAGATTTTTTGCGATTTTCAGATTTGTCTTTAATAAAGCAACTAAAAATCCATTTTTTTCTCTTCTGAGTGTTTTTCGTATCTCGCTTGGTTTTTAAGAAAAAAAAGAAAGCTGATATTATTGCACTTCTCAAGACAAAAACCAAAATGCGACTTTAGTGAAACTTTGAAGGTTTATTGGTGCTACTAAAGATCATGTTTTGGCGCACTTAGATTGGTTTATTTATTCCAGGCGCATCCGGGATTTTTTTTTTAACTTTAACACCCTGTATCTCGGAAACGGAACGTTTCCAGACCCATGTTTATAAGATTTTTTCTTGTTTTTATGAGAGCAACACGCCCCACATTATGGAGAAAAACTATTCGAGGGATTAGCAGTGACACTAAGATGTTTGGCTACAGGAGACAGCTTCACAAGCCTATCCTATTTATTTAAAATATCAAATCAAAGTATATAAGACATTTTGCACGAAGTATGTACTCTTTGATGCAAGAGCTACAAAACGAAATAAAGATAAAATATTATAAAAAACTTGATTGGCTGCATGTCTGATTGATTTACGGTATATTCAAATCTGAATATGTTTCTTCACTGCATGTAGGAATTTGCTGTTTTTGTTGTGAACTCGAAGCGGCTTGTCCTGATGTATACGGTGAAGGAGAGTGGTGCCCTGTATAGCTGTGGGTGGACGAATTGCCGAAATACCGAGTCTCGGTAAAGGCGATTGCATGTGTGAAGGAGGAAACTGATAATTGTAGGATGAATGTGTTGGTGGATGTTGTTCAGTCAATAATCTCATCTTTGCACGGAACACCAATTTTTCAATTTCATTCATAACTGTGGCACGATTGAAATCATCAAACTCCCTCAGTTTCATGGCCAGTATAGCTCCGCGTACACAGAACAACTGTCTTTATCGATTTTTTTCTTATTAGCCGCAGTCTTCATTATCTTGTAGGCATCCGTCATTTGTGCTTCGATAGTTTTAATATTCAACAGCTTTCGTTTCCTGACTGCTTTGACTGTGGGTGTACTAAGTGTATCGCCTACATTATGATCGGCAACATCATCTGTCGTTGCAGGCTCCTCACCACTAGAATCTTCTTCACCATTGTCTTCTCCCTCATGCTCGACTTGTGCTGCTGTTTCCTAATAGGATGAACAAAATAAAATTTTAATAGACATCCTCAAGAACATCAGAAGAATGGCTAGCTATAGAGAATAGATTGAATTGAATGCATTGACGGAAAACACGTTACAATACAGTCTCCACTTAATAGTGGTACCTAATTTTTTAATTATAAACAATCCTTCAGTGTGGTCCTAATGGCAGCTGTTGACGCAAATTACTGCTTCATACGTGCAGATATAGAGTGTCAGGGTAGGATAAGTGATGGTGGCGTTTTTTCCAATTGTGCTTTATCCAAAAAAATGACTGCAAATGAATTGAATCTGCCATCAGATGTACCATTACCCTCAAAGACATTTTCCATCCCTTATGTTTTTGTGGCAGATGATGCATTCCCTTTGGAAAATCATATAATGAAGCCTTTTACTGGAAGTTGAAAATGCTTCTGGGATTACGGAGTCTGTATTGCGTGTATTTAGAAAACCAATGCTACTACAACCAGATAAGGTTACAAATGTAACAATGGCCTGTGTTTTATTGCACAATTATTTGAGGAAGTGTAGAACATCATCCTCCAAGTATACGCCACCAGGTACTTTTGACAGTGAAGTAGAGGGGACATTAATTGAAGGATCATGGCAACGGGATGAAAACAACACGAGTTCATTAACACCACTTCGTAAAATTCCCAGGAAGCCATCAGAACAAGCCAAATATGTAAGAGAACATTTTGCTGATTATTTCATTACAAACGGAAAAGTACTGTGGCAGAATTCATGTTGTTAAATACATATATAAATTTTTAACAAAATTTAATAAAATATAGTATTTTCTTTCCCAGCGGAGCGATTCTCAGTCGGTGGCAGCGGAGATAAAACGCTCGTTTTCGCTCCTCTTGGAAGGATCGAAGATGCCCGCTGCGCAAAAACTCGCGCTCGCTCCGCTGGTAAAGAAAATAGTATGTGTACATCGAGACGAAACGGGCGATTGCGCCCTGTATAAAGTTGAGAACCCCTCGGCTTCGCCTCGGGACCCTCAACTTTATACCTGGCGCGCAAACGCCCGTTTTCGCTCTATGTGCACTATATACTATTTTGTTGTCCTTGGTTGATACACCGACGTCAAAAACGTGGCCATTCTATCGTAAGCAAACCAAGTCGGCTTGTAATACTCCACCCTTCTTATAAGGGGATCCACGTCGCAGTTTTCGTCTGTGGCGTAGGCAGCCCAAAACCCTCCTCTGCGGAGAAGGTTGCGTTCCCCGGGATCGCCGATCGCACTATATACTATTTTGTTGTCCTTGGTTGATACACCGACGTCAAAAACGTGGCCATTCTATCGTAAGCAAACCAAGTCGGCTTGTAATACTCCACCCTTCTTATAAGGGGATCCACGTCGCAGTTTTCGTCTGTGGCGTAGGCAGCCCAAAACCCTCCTCTGCGGAGAAGGTTGCGTTCCCCGGGATCGCCGATCGCACTATATACTATTTTGTTGTCCTTGGTTGATACACCGACGTCAAAAACGTGGCCATTCTATCGTAAGCAAACCAAGTCGGCTTGTAATACTCCACCCTTCTTATAAGGGGATCCACGTCGCAGTTTTCGTCTGTGGCGTAGGCAGCCCAAAACCCTCCTCTGCGGAGAAGGTTGCGTTCCCCGGGATCGCCGATCGCACTATATACTATTTTGTTGTCCTTGGTTGATACACCGACGTCAAAAACGTGGCCATTCTATCGTAAGCAAACCAAGTCGGCTTGTAATACTCCACCCTTCTTATAAGGGGATCCACGTCGCAGTTTTCGTCTGTGGCGTAGGCAGCCCAAAACCCTCCTCTGCGGAGAAGGTTGCGTTCCCCGGGATCGCCGATCGCACTATATACTATTTTGTTGTCCTTGGTTGATACACCGACGTCAAAAACGTGGCCATTCTATCGTAAGCAAACCAAGTCGGCTTGTAATACTCCACCCTTCTTATAAGGGGATCCACGTCGCAGTTTTCGTCTGTGGCGTAGGCAGCCCAAAACCCTCCTCTGCGGAGAAGGTTGCGTTCCCCGGGATCGCCGATCTTCGAGGGAAATGCGAGCGGCACCTTCTACGTCGATCTGCGAGTGGACGCCGCTCGGGCTCGATCCGGGCCGAAGACTCGAAATTTGGTTTGGAAATGCTTTCTTCTGCGAACTCGGTGGATTAGATTATATTGCTAGTTTTACCTGGTGCTCGTTTTAATATTTAGTGTCCGATGCTCATCCAGGAGTCCGGAACTTCTTCAGGTAAATAGACTGGCAGAATAGTAGCGCACAGATTCTGTGCGCGCAGGCAGTTTCCAATCCTCCGCGAGCGGGCTGATATGCGTTATCGGCGGGCTGGCTAGCGCGATAAAAGTCCAGCTGTTTTCGGATCGATGCTTCAGGTGTTATTTACGCCAAATTTCGACTTTTCGGGCGGAGAGCGTTGTCCTCTGAATTCTCAAATCTGACTGCTGCTTCGGGTATGTGAATCACACAAATTTAATTTTCGAGGAAGATCGAGTGATCTGCCGGTCCTTTTACGCTGCGCATAAAATTTGCTTTCGCTGATAACGGGGATCACAGGAATATTTCGGACGCGGGATTTCGTGTTAAATATGCGTAATATAGAAAATATTTCAGGGTTACGACATCGAATGTGTTTAATTGTCACACTGTTAACCAGAATTTTGCTGACATGACAGAATGACAATTACTACTGGTTTTGTAGCGGATATAAATTATCTCAATCTCACAAACGATTCGTAACGGCAATATGGCGATGCGAAGCGCCGCCAGATGAGATAACGGATCAGATCAGGTATCTGCTTGTCGGATCAAGACGTATTTTCAGAGAGAGCGGCAGCTGGTGCGATTTTAGCCCCACGTTGGGCGCCAACTTTTTTTAATGTTTCAATTATAATTGTTAAATGTTTTAAATGTTGTTCGTTTTCAGAAAACAATAAGATATCATCAACATAATGCACACAAACTCTTCAAATTGGTTTAATATCTTCTGCATTGCTCTTACCAGTGCTGCACAAGACGTTGAAAGACCAAATGGTACCACTTTGAATTGAAAAATCTCCCCATCAATACTAAAACCAGTATATTTTCTCGACTCTTCATGTAATGGAATAAGCCAAAATGAATTTTTCAGATCTAATTTTGTAAGAATCTTCTTATCCCAAATTCTACTTATAATCCATCTATAGTTTGTGGAGATTCGTATTGTGGCTTTGTTATTTGATTAATTATGCGTGCATCCAAACATAAACGAAGAGAACCGTCACGTTTTTTAACTACTACTAAAGGATTAATAAAATTACTCTTTGAAGCTTCTATTACTCCATCGTTTACCATTTTATATATTTCCTTCCTAACCTGTCCTCTTAATGCAAATGGTGTAGGGTAAGATTTACTATTAAAAAAATTTGATTCATCAACTTGTAACCTATGAATGTATTTTCTTGCTTGTCCTACTTCTTCATTTATAACCTCTTTATTTCTGATAACTATTTGTAATATTTGGCTTTTAAATTGTTTATTCTTCTCACTTATTTTTAACTCATTCAGCAATAACCCATTATTATCATAATTATTCTCCATATTATTTATTATGTAATTATAAATAACTATACCTTCTTTATATTTCATTATGTCTCCAATTTTATCTAATTGGCAACACTTATCTTCTTGGCTGACTCTACTGGTATAGATCCAAGATTTACTTAACCCCTTTAACTGAATACACCTTTGTGATCCATCAATATTTATTCCCAGTTGCTGAATAATGTCGATTCCTAATACCATGTCCACACCAAGACCTTTAACAATAAACAATCTAACTACACCTTCCCATTGATCAATCATTATTTTAATATTTAACATTCGGTTTGTTGATATTTTTTCTTTTAGTTGCAGATAGCAAATCTATTTTATTCACTTTTATTATATTCTTATGTAGGACATCCAAATTATTTAAAATTATTTCTTCATTTATTAAAGAAGGCATTGCTCCACTATCAATCAAAGCTAAATATTCTGTATTATTTAAATTAACTTTTAAAAATGGTAATGTTGAAAGTTGTTTTCCTTCTTCTTCCTCTTCCAGTAAAAATTCTCCAGTATTTTCGTAATTCTTATAAAAACACGTGAGAACTATTTAAAAAGTTTTTTTTATTTTCTGAGGAATCTTCTAAACCCTCAGTTTCTTCTAATTGATTTTCTCTCATAAGTTTACCCCTGTCGAATTCACCTTTATATACAGTATTTATGTATTGACGTCTAGGATATTTATCTGCTACACTCTCCCGATTCATTCGTTCATTATTTTTTTCCTCAATTATGGTATTGTATCTTTTCCTATCCTGGTTATTATATTCCGTTCTATACTAGTAGTTCCTTCCTTGATTATCATTGTTATATCTATTATTCCTCCATCTGTCCAAATTCCTGTTATAATTGTCATTAAAATTCCTCTCTCCCCTTCTAAAATTATAATAATTATTACGGCCAAAATTAAATTTATTTTGTTGAGTTTCCTCATATTTCCTTTTACTAGAATTTTGAAAATTCTGACTTTCTCTCCTGTTACTTGCTTTATTATTAATTCCAATACCACTGCTGATGCCGGTTTCAATCCCTCTATCTAACGCCAGCTTCAACTTCAACAAAACCTGGTAAGTTTCAAGTTTCTAACTGCAACAGCTCTTATCTTGTTTCTTCTTTAGATATCCTTCAGCACTCTGCAATCTGCTCCGATGTTGTCCAATTCTGGTAGTACTACCACAAATCCCGCTCTAGCTGAATCTCCTTACCTCGATGCAACCACAAATGTGAAACATAAACATGTAATTGTGCGACACGCCAGTCAATAAATCCAATTCCATCCAATTTTGTAGTTCTCTAGTTCCTTTAATGAAATTCGCAGCACTTAACAATCTGTTCACCGATGGTGAGTATTTTTTAATATTAATATTTAGACTCCTTCTTTAATACCTCGTAGATTTCTTAATAGCAACCCCATTTGTATATCAACCAAACAACTATACAAATTCTGCACTAATTTACATTTTTCTTTGAGTTTATTTATGTAACTATCCTTAAACAAAAACTTGTTCTTGTTGGATACTATTCTTACTGCACTCTTACATATTTTAAATTATCCATTATTTACAATTTAACAATTCACATTATCGTTATAACACATTTGTCAATCGTTACCTTGGCTTGTATTTTATTAAAATTTTCTGTAACTATTAAATTAACATATTCAATCAATATCAAAATCTCTTCTCTCATTGTCTCAATTAAATTTATTAATAATGTTTTAAATTTAACACCCATCAAGATTTAATTATATGATTCTTCCAAGCTTATTTGTTTCAAATATTTCTTTATTGAAATTAATTACACTGCCTCATGTATCATAACAATATATAGCATCGGGACTTCTTATCTATGCTTCCGGTGACGATTAGAACTGGAGGGGAGATTCACTTGCGCGCCGCCTTATTGTGCCTCCCAGCCTCGGGTGTCGAGCGTCTTTATCTTCGGCTAGACCCGCAACGTTTGAAAAGCGCGCTAAATTAAATTCAAATCCTTTTTAAGTATTTCTAGGATTTAATTTCAGGGCGAAACGTTACAGGCTTATATACCGTATCACGGCCAGTTCCTGACTCACTGTAGAAGATGAATTACTTACGTTATGACTACGTATAGATAGCGGGGAATAGCGCGGAACTCGACGTACCAGCATTTGCTGAGAGATACCGTTGCGTGCGGGCGTGTGCGGGCAAAGCATAGATGTGAAGCAAAGGCGTAGGGCATATAAAACCAAATAGAGGATGGAGGATAATAAGTAAGTCACACGCTTTTGGGCAGTTTCTAGCTATGGCCGTATGATGGGTTGTCATCATTAATGGGTTTCACGTGTGATTTCGATTCACATGGTTTCAAAAAGCAGGGCACTTGGGGCGGAATGAATTTCAGCATAAAAGACATGGGTGTAATAATAAACGAAACCGATTTTTTTGGTAAATTTTTCACGAAACGAAACAGCTTTTGATGAAATTCCACGAGACCGAACGACTCTTGATAATATTTCATGAACTGGAACCGGAAAATTCCGGCCACTGGTTTGAGGAATACCTAAGAGAAAAGTTTAAAAATCTGAAGAGAATTACAAAATTTGTTGTTTAATGATGTATTAATTGTAAGCACTACTAATGTAAAAATGAATACAATATTTTAATAAAATTAAATTTTTCTTATTTTTCTATGGCGTTTTATGTGTTTCCCTACATTTTCTGATACCTGTGTTTAAAATGCTGATTATTTGCTCCTCGACCTCATCACGTATTTCTTCTACATCAATTTTCTGCATTTTTCCTGCAATATAATCTGAAAATGCAGAGTATTCATTGGTACAGCGTTGTTCCACCGGGAGCTGCGGTTGCGATGGCTTTCACAGTGCTGCGGAAATGCTTTTTAAACTGTCTGATACACTTTGTAGCATTTGTAATAAGTCATCAAATTTATGTTTTCTTTTTATGCTGGGTGTATTATTATTACTCCTGGTTAATGAAAGCGCTGACACCTGTCTTGGTTGATCTGGTGATTCCTCAGTATCTGCAACTTCATCTGGGATGAACTCTCCCTCCGCCGTAAAAGTCCCAGTAACAATTTCTTCGGTATTTTCAATATCGCTCGTAACAGCCTACAATAATTTACAATAAATATATTTCATTATTAATATATAAATTATTTATTCCATACTAAATGTTCAATTGTTCTGCGAGTCTTTAACCATGTCAAGTCTTGTTCTGTATTTTGACAGAAAGTGTCGAAAGCATCTCTTGGCAAAGACTCCTCAAAAGTAAGTGCAATTAGTTCATAGTACCACAGCGATGGGTAGTACATCTAAAATAAGGACGGATATTATATACCAGCAGATAATTTCTAAATTCATAATTACATCATCCTCGCCGGTGCCAGTTTTTATTAAGGATTTTAAATACTTTCGATATTCTTTCATTGCATTTTGCTTTAAAGCTTGAAATTGGTTTTGTATTTCTGTGGAAGTTACGTTTGCCTTCATTTGCTTCATAGATAATGTAATAGAATCCAGAGCGGATCTTCTTAAATTTCTATAATTGGCAGACCTCACTTTATACAGATTTGGCCCTTTCTGTATTCCTGTAAAAGAGAGTGACTTGGTCTCTGCTCCAGTACTTTATAAGATTCTAATTATCTAAAAAAAACTGTAAACAAAGAAATATGAAGCTTACAATTCAATTCCTACCGATAACGTCCAAAACACTTTAAAACTAAAAGTAAAGACCGCTAAACACACATCAATTTTAAGAGGTTATGACAGCTGTTGAATTTGACACTGAGCTTCTGCGCATTTTCTGACACGCACTTTACTAGCCAAATTTATTGAAAATATAGAACATATTCTATATGTTTATTCTGATAATTTTCGCAATAATTTTGAAAGTAAAATTGCTGTATTACACCTCAGAGAAAATTTTCAGAGTAATTTCGCAATAATTTTCGGAAATCTTACATCTAAAACCGCTCTAATAAGGGAGTGTTATATAATTGCTCCGAATAATTGATATGAAACATCATAGTATGAAGACTGAATTTCATTAAAGCAGCATCCATCAAATTAATAAGTTGTTCACGCGTTACTCCTGATTTTGCGTAAATCGTTATCAGATAAAAATGTCTAGAACGTTCTGACGAATCTTTATATTCGAAGCGAACACAGCAAGCGTCTCCATAATTGACATTCTTAATATCAATGGCTATCTCTTCATGTTTAGAAAAACTTGACATCAACGATTCATAAATTGCCACACCGCCAGCTCGATTACAAGAACTGTTCTTTCTTGCTATACACTGGATGCCGTCTATTGGTATTGGATCGTCGCCATCTCTCATCCATGTTTCTGATAAGAAAGCAATTTTGGTTGTTCAAAACGGGATCAGAAGTGGCATCATTCGCATGTGCTCCAAACTTTGAATATTCAAGTATGCAATTGTAGGCGCCTACGTAGATGTGATAAACGTTACACACTCTCTAACTACAGTTGCAATCTTGCGTTTTCGTAACCGGCGAAATTCGGTACGTAACACTTCTCAAAACTGTGCCTGTTCCAGTATCAGCAAATTCTAACCATAAACGTTGAATGTCGCCATTATCATCGTTTTCTACATACCGCAAATATCCAAAGGACCCATTTACAATTTTGTAAATTTTATCAATATTATGCGTCACTATATACGGACTACCAATCTCAAGAAATAATTTCGACGGCATATTGCCAGTTGCATCTAATTTTCGTATCTTGTCATGTGTGGACCGCAATTGTTAAGCATTCGCATATCAGCGGATTTCATCTCTAGCAGTAACCACGAAGACATCCGGTTTCTTCAACATGTCATAATTGTATTGGTCAACATCAACGTTTCGATGAAATAAATGAATCGCATCATCGATTTGCATATCCGCCAACTGTTCATTGGTGAAAAACGTCTTTCTATGAGCGCTTGTTCGTCATCTCGCAATGTTTCACCATTTCCAATTTTCGTCAATACATCCGAAAAGAATTTATCACTTTTCCTGACCACTTCTGTTAATGAATAATATTCCAATCCATGCCATAACATTCGATCCTGCAGCATGTTAGGTGGCCTAGTATAAACAGCACGCGCATTTACGGGAGGCAATTGATAGATTACCATAGAAAATAACATGCAATCCACCAAAAGTCGCTGTTGGATCTGGATCCAACGACCGCAATCTATCGCCAACATGATTGAGCAAATCCGCACTCATCATACTCACTTTATCAATAAAAATTGTGCACACATCATCGAAATCACAACGCATTGTTTGCAAGACATCACATCTGAGCAGCGGCATTCTTATTTTGGTATTAATACTAATGTAAAATGCTGTGTGTACAGTGTTTAAATCGGTATTCACAGCCGCTTTGCCTGTAGTAGCATAAGCGACGTACGCACACTTATTACTGTCTCTACGCAAAGTGAATCGATTAGCAGTCCCCATTAGCACTTTCAAAACATAACTTTTTCCTGACTCTGCTGGTCCCTTGAAGAACACTCTGTGCATATAACAAACGATTTATAAATTCCAACAAGAAAGTCTGTTGGCCGTCATTCAATGATCGGATGTGTGCACAGTAATCTACATGAGTTATATCTAACGTTTTCAACCCGACGCACAATAGTGTGTCGTCGAATGTAATCCAAATCGGTATCATTAGAACGTTGAATGGTATCAGTTCGTCGCACATACGGTACTTTAACATTACGAAACACTAGACCGTGGGCTGGAGCGAGGCCCACGATGGAACAGGCCACCGCATTCGGCTGTAACACTGGCCCCTTCTTATAAGGGTGTCAAAATTACTGCGAACGGGTAGCTTAAAAGTCGGAGATAATGTTCGCTCAGATATATGATAGATTAACACACAAAACACCATGGAAATACATTTAAACAATTTATTATGTTTTAACTATAGTTACATTTAGCGGGTGTTTTCGTCTAGCAGGAAATCTTCGGGGTCAATCGGGTGCTTCCTCGCGAGTCTACGGGAGCTCACGCGGCGCCCGCGTCTTGGGGAGTTCGTGCTGCCAATTTCGCTTCCGTGCTATTTTGACGTCTGTAAACACGTGTAGAAATTAGGTTAATTACTGTATTTCTTACCCTAATTGGACTGCTACGGTTTTCATCGGGAGGCCGCGGAGACGAGTGTGTGCTTCTTAGGTGCGATCGTCGCTGCAGGATAATGTCGCTGGCCCTGGAAGTTTACGCACCTCGGAGATGTTACTCCTCCATGGACATGCCAAGTACGTAACTATAATCTGAGTGTTTAGTAAAAGTTCGCCAGCTTTCATTGATTTACAACTCGTATACGGACTGGTTTTAATTACAAATTGAACGGCACGTATTTAGCGTGTACTCGGGCTGTTTGAATTACGAATTGAAATTACAATGAATGCTGGTTTTCGGGGCTTGAGTACGGGCTGTTTTAATTAAGAATTAAAACCAACAGGAAAGCCCAAATTTCCAGCAGTTGTCTGCAGGGCAAGAATTGAATCTCGCGGCGGCTGATAACGGGCTTGAGTTAATGGGTCTATTAGGCCTAATTAATGTCGGGATTATTTACAAGGGGAATAATCTAGGCACGCAAAGTGGGTTTCCTCTCGAAAGCGTCCACTTCTAACGAGCCCCAAGTTTATTAACAGGGAAGTTTTAGGCACGCAAAGTGGGTTTTCTATCGAAAGCGTCCACTTCTAACGACCCCAAGTTTATTAACAAGGAAGTTTTAGGCACGCAAAGTGGGTTTTCTATCGAAAGCGTCCACTTCTAGCGAACCCCAGGTCTATTAACAAGAGAGTTCTTTTTAGGTACGCAAAGTGGGTTTTCTATTGAAAGCGTCCACTTCTAGCGAACCCCAGGTCTAGTCTACCAGCGGATATCGGAAGGAAACCAGGAATTCTAGGTAGAAGAATAATTGAGAATTCGCCTGGGCCGGACAGGGAAACAGGACGAAGGATCGGGGACTGGAAGGACTGGAGAATCTGTCAGGAAAATCTCTCTGGGGAATCTCTAGGAAAATCTCTCGAAATGCGCTCTGCAACTGCTTTTATACGGCTCGTTTGTTCATAGGTGGGGGAGGAACGGCTCACGGCTCGCCTTTGTTCGTCTTCCGTTATCTTCGGGTGCGGCCTGGGCCCGCGTTGGCTTATGTTCTGAGACATTGACACGCCGTGATTTATGATAACGCGGAGTGCGGCGACGTTTAAATTTGAAAATATTTAATATGGGATTAACCAAATTCAAACGGAAGCTAGCGTTACACTGCTACGCTACTGTTGTGGCGTCACGAGCGGAGTCATTCGAGTGCAGCCATAGTCATTGCCCAGAACAACCCCGCTGTGCATGCATATGTTTAGTGATTAGTGAAGGCGGTGTTAGTTACCGATCTTGCAATTTAAGTAAGCTGCACAAGTAAGTATTTAAGTAACTTCCTTTTGTTAATTATTATTAACCTCATTAATGTTCTTCAGATATCACACAAAATGCCTCAACGATGTTGTGTGCCAGGCTGCAAAGGCAACTACAGTAAAGAAACTTACGTCTCAGTATTTAGATTTCTGCCAAATAAAGAATTGTCTGACACGTGGGTCAGAAACATACACCGAGAACACTTTTCGCCTACAAATAATTCTGTAATCTGCATAGATCATTTTGACAAAAGATTTATAATAACTGAAGTATCAAAAGAGACGATGGGTCGACGTTAACATTGGCTAGGAACTCTCCAAAACTTTCGGAAGATGCCGTTCCCACTATTTTTCAATAATCAGCCGAAGTATTTATCTAAACGTGTAGCACCAAAGAGAAAGACGCCAGAGGAAAGGTCAAATGAAGGCCGTGAAAGAGAATTAAAGAAACAGAAAGAACTGGAAATAGCCGATGCAGTGCCAACTTTCGACGAATTTAGGGTGCATTTTAAATATAAATTAAAGAAGTACTTTAATTTTGTATGTTTAGAGAACTCTACTAAAGTGTATTTTTGTAATATAAGTACGATTGATGGCATGCCAAAGATTATGTGTTCCTTAGTTATTAACTCAGACTTAAATGTAAAAGTTTTTGTTAAAAATTGTGATGTAACCAGCTGTGATCAATGTATACGGAGAATACTAGATAATACATGTTTTCTGAAAAATTGGTCCCAATTTCTAAAATTGTATGACTACATATGTACGGTTTCAGAAAATAATGCTTCCGACATTGCCAATATAGAAGCTGTGATATGTAATATTCAAAAGGGATTTAGTATATTAATTAATACCGATTACGACATAGTTAGTACTGATATTAGGCTGAAACTGAACTTTCTCTCTGAACAATTTATTCTAGTATTGTCGAAAATCCCCAGATACTCACCAGAAATGTTTATTTGGGCAAGTGCATTATTTTTCAGTTTTCCAGGAGGACACAACATGCTAAGAAGTAATTCTTCATTAACTTTACCTCATTAATTAAAATATCTTGATTTGAGGGAAAAATATGTTACACTGATGTTGGATGAGGTTTAAGTCAAGTCGGATATTACATACAAATTATTTGAAAGAGTTGAAAGAGTTTGTTCTAATGAGATTTCTGATTTAGTTGCTTCTACTATTCAAGCTTTCATGATATCGTCATATTTTTCCCAAAATAAATATGTAGCATTATATCCTGTGAAGAATCTTACATCAGATTATCTCTTGAAACTTCTTTTGAATGTGGTAAAAGTTTTAACAGAGGCTGGATATCACATTGTAACTATATTATCCGATAACAATCGAGTGAACCGTAAATATTTTGAAAATATGTGTGATGGTACGGTTACGGCCAAATAAAACGATCACCATTTTGACATTCTATTTCATTCTCATAAATTTTGGTAAATCAGGCTTTTACTTGGGCACGGGTCAACTCGTAACTTTTTCATTCGGGATTTAATTTAGCAATTCACACAATAGGCCAACTCGTAACCGAGGTACCTTCGGCGACCGGTTATCTCGTAACCAGCGATTGGCCAAATGGTAACCCAGGAATTTCTATGAATTATCTACATGACTGAATATACTTCTTAAAGCTCTATATAGCTGTAAAACACGATCACTTATTTTATACCTGACAGAAACACATAAATAAAATTTGAAACAAATAACTTTAGCACGATTTTATTACTATTCTTAGCAATACATGACAATGCCATATTTAAGTACTTTAATCTAAAACTATCCTATGTCGAATTATTAAAATTATAAATGTCATTCACAAATTAAAATTATTTACACCTTATACCTATGCGCAACTGATTTAACAAACTCGTATTGACTAATACTACCCGACTCTAATTCGTGCAGTTTTTCTTGTACAAACATTCCTGCTCGACGCACAGCTTTCTTTTTAATTATGGGTCTATTTGTAATACTTTGAATTTTTATGTAAACGGAAGTTTGAAAACGTACGAGTATAGCAAGAAAGATGTTAATATTAGGGTGGGTATGATAAAAAGAATCATAAAAATGGGAATAAAAAGATTCACATGGATTGGTGGTAAGGTATAGAGGAGAAGAGTTGGAAGCCCATAAAGAAGGTGGGAATGTGGCATCTTCACTAATGTAGTTATCTACTAGATAATCTGCTAGCTTGGAAAAAGAAGAAGATAAAGGAATATCAGCCATGAAATGGTTTACAAAACAGTCACCAACTTGTTCCGGATCAAGAAAGGGTAAACCAAAAAGATGTTGCAACCATGCATTAACTAAGCCCAAATTTGATGTTGCGTCCGCAGATATTGCATTTTATAATGAATTTGAGTGAAAATTCCTGTGAAAGCAAAGAGCACAGGGATTTCTGCCGATAATCGCAAATGGCATGGCAGGTAGTCGAGTTACGAGTTCACCGGTGTCGTAAAGGTACATTCAAAATTACCTGACCTTTTTCGGTTACCAGTTGGCCGGTTGATAAGCCTAAAGCGCGAAACAGAATAGACGCTCTCTACCGCTCTTGACTGTCTCCAAATGTCAAACCCAAGTTCGCTCATATGGTAAAGTGGTAGCACTGCACAGAACGAACGCGCGTCAGCGCTCTACACTGCTGAAGTTGATCAACTTTCTACTTGTGACGCTGCCAACGCCGTGAACTGTCAACGCTACCCAAACATAACCAAAAATACCAGATATTAGTTATTATTTTGTGTACCAGATTATCCAAAATGAGCATGAGCTGTGGTATGTTTAATTATGAGAAATTCATCGCCTTAGTACAAAAGTATCCGGTATTATACAATAAGGCAACCGCCGGATACAAAAACGTTATGTTAAAAACAAGAATTTGGAATACAATCGCCAATGAATTAGGCATTTCAGGTATGTAAACAGATTATTACCATCTGTTAATACATGAGTAAGATAATACATATACACGAAAATTGTAGGGGAGTGAAACAAATCTTTAGCTCCTGCTATTTGTTTCGCCATTTATTTATTCTTTTCCGGGCCAGCCTGTATATGTTTACTTGAGTTATAACCCGCTATATTTCAATTCATATCAAGTTTTGTTCCGCGCGAGCTTTCTGATTTCGGTTTTTCCGAAATTCACTTGTTATCTCCTTGCACCAGTCTCCGCGGTCCGCGACCTCATTTTAACTTTCGCTTTGGTTGGAGCAACTAGTTCCAAGAAAGCATTTTGTGTGCTTTATTAATGCACCTCAATATTAATTTTGTTTGTGGGCTGATGAACGAAAATCAGGTATGTTTACGCTACTTGGTTTGACATTCAATTGTAGTAATTTCCCGTTTTGTTATTAGCTCTTTTCTTGGAAATTCTAATTAACATTCGAACAAAAACGTTGTGGACCTGCTGCTTAATATTGGGAACGCTCCGAAATATCTTCTCGACCCCTATGATAACACTAGACGCTGAACGTAGGATGTCGTTTAGCCCGCTTTAAGCTGTTTCGATCCCTGCCTGCCACAGTTTTTTCTACCGATAAGGTTAGTTTCCAAGATTATTAATTACACCGACCGTCAACGAGTTTTGGGTTCGGGCAAATTACTTCGGCAGCCTGCAACGATTTGCGAATTTTTAATAACCATTATTACTTGAAATTATTATCGCATGTTCATGGCAATGTTTAAATGCACTTTGTTATCTACAATGTAATTCCAAGGGCTTGATTTGTTTGCAGCCTTTGAACTTTAAATTGTTATCACGTGCTCAAAGCATTAATTAAATGTACTGTATCATTAACAGTGTAATTCAAATGCATTATTTGTTTGCAATTGGTAACTTTTAATCCATATTCACATGATCATTTTTACGTCTATTAATTACATGCTTTTGTAAAAAAGTGCTTTCACGCTACTTTGTGTCAACACCGAGATAACGGCTAAAACACATGATTGGAATAAGCTTAATCCTTCATTAAATTGTGATCACATGTAAATTAAGGACCCTAAAAGAGGTTCAATTTTTATTATATGCGTGCTGCATTTTTCATGCATATTGGAAACGTTATATTTAAATATATTGAAATTATGACAATAATAATTTATCAATGATCTTACATGACAGCCATTTATTATTTATTAAATAAACTTTAGCTGGTTGTAATTATTTTGTTATTTACTCGAGATCTTTATGGTCTCTGGCGCCCTGTATTCCTTTATTAAAAGAGCCTGTAGAAGCACAGCTGATGAGTTGAACCTGCGATCCAAGGCCACCGAAATTAAGCTAGCCGGCCATCGCGGTAAGTACAAAAAAAAACCTTTCAGAGCTTCCGCGGTGTATAACGGAATAGGGGGGTTGATCTGCGATTGTACTACCATTATTATTAGTAACCAATCGCAGGGTGGCTTCTCTATTTTTGTTACAGGAGGAATGCATAAAAAAATGGAAATCTCTGCGAGACCGCTTCACAAGAGAAGTGAAGAAAATGGAGGGTGGAACAGGAACAGAATCCCAGGAGTATGAGGCACCACAGTGGGAGTTATTCAACAGTCTTATATTTTTGAAAGACGTTATGATGCCAAGAAGGTAATCTATTCATATAATAAACACAGACACATGTAAACTTTGTATTTTGTCCATATAACCGTAAGTAACTTCAACTTCCAAGAACAATACGATTTGGAAGAAAGCCTCTGTGCTAACGACACCAATGCACGTGACGCAGCAGCTCCAGGTGGAAGCAGCAGCAGTTTCGGTGGTACGAGTCAGGACTTGGCATTATCGAATTCAAGCTCCAGTTCGGGTGGTACGAGCACTGATTCCGGGAACTTGATGACACCAACACCAACGCAGGACAAAGGCGTGGCCGGGTCACTTACCTCACAACCCATGGAGGTGAAAAAAGGGGCCAAGAAGCAAAAACTTCTCCATGAAGTGAACAGTGCCTTCATTGAGACTGCCAATGTCATGAAAACGATGTTGGAACAAAAAAATAAGCCTACACAAAGTGCCAATGAAAAATTTGGGCAAGCAATTGCAACTTTACTGGACAATTTGCCAGATAGAGTACAGCCAACAGTTAGGGCAACTGTTTTACAGTACATCAGCGAGGTTACAACAGAACATGTGAACCAGTAATATATTCATTACAGTTGGTTAAGCTAGTTCCTTAGTTGTTAGCTAGTTAGTTAATTAGATTAAATATGAATCATTTTATGTTATTTTGTTTTATTAATAAAGTAAATTTTACATCATTACAGTTAGTTAAGCCAGTTCTTAGTTAGTTAGTTAATTAGATTAAATAAGAATGATTTTATGTTGTTTTGTTTTATTAATAAAGTAAATTTTACAGAGTATTTAATATTATAAATTTACACTATAAAGCCTTATATATTGCAGTGGATACGTGTATATGATTTTTATTTATTTCAAGTATCGAAACTTTTTTACTTTTTACTAACTTTAACTTGAATTATACTTCACAATATACATGATTACTCTATCTCAGGATGTGGTTCGAGAAAATCTAGTTAGTTGTTTGTTATTTTTATTTTTTAATATTGAATTATTTTAATGCAAGTAGCTTGCTGTCAAATATTATACAAAACACAGCGTTCAATGACAATTTTTAAATTAATATGACAGAACAAATTTCCTTACAAAGCTTTTATGATTCCACCAATGTTACGACATGTAAGTCAATTCAATTATATTATAACTAATCTTATTAACTGTCTTTTATTTTAGATAAATTCAGAAAAATACCTGTTTTTTTACCCACCTAAGTTCCTTATCCAGCAGACTCGCTTCAATTTTCCAAGATACACCTCTCTCTTGTATCCAAACTGCTGTACACCTCTGTCACAAAACACCGAACACCAACTAGACCGCTTTCCACTCGTTGCAAACCAATAAACAACAGACCATCACTTCCTCTCGAACTCCAACCAAGCTGTCAGTACTAGAACCTTCCTGTATCCAAATCCTTCCTAGTAAGTAACCTTCCAGTTAAATTGGTAACCTTAAAGTATTCCTCCCTATGTTCTAGTATCTCCATACACGACGTTCACAACTAGTATGTCCGCAAACCCCAACAGCTCCACCTTCTGCTGCAAGCAAGCCGTCTCTCGTCCAATGGTCCTCAGTATTCAATTCCAGATTCCAACAGCTACCCCTTTCACTACAAGCCAGCTGGTCCTCATCCAAATAGTGCCAAATCCCTCAGGCGTAATACTCGAAAAACTCCAAATGTCATTAATAATCCAAATTATGTAAATATTAATAAATTGTACTCAAACTCTAATTAAACTATGTCCAAATCTTTCTTCTTACTTCTTTGTCGTATTAGTTAGTTCCAGTTTACCATCTCTTCATTTTTAAAATCATATTATTTTATTTCTTCTTATAATATTCACTTTCTTATACCTTGTATGTCATTATTAAACCTTTTTTAAATTGATTGTAATAAATTAAATGAAATTAAGGGCACATTTATAGTTTTATTTCCACCAAAATTAAATGTTTACAACCGTTTTCAAATTTGTTATTTCAATAATCATTCCAATTTTTTATCCTTATCCTAGACTACCATTATTCCTGCCTGCTAAGTTATAAATAAATTTGAATGGTGCTTACTTTATAAATTGTAACAAATAGAATTTTATTCTGTCATACTCAACATCCAACTTTGTATTTATTATTAATTTTTTATATCTTATCGTTTCAGTATAATTACTGTCTTGAACTTTTCATTTTTTAATTCATGTAAATAAATAAGTGTATTTAATGTCATACATGACCTCTATATACCATAGCAATATTATTGAATTGAAAAGGTACAGAGCGTTCATTGAGGAAATATTCAGCCAGTGTATCACGCAGATGAAATGCTCTTTGTGTTGCATTATTGGACCCCCATTTTACACGTTTTATTTGCTCGGCTATTTCATTTCTCCACTCACCAGGAATTAAAACGCCATTCTCGTCTTCTCTATCAATGTATGTATTAGGACAATACATACTATTTCCTAGCGTACTTAATTTGATAAAATTGTGAAGAGCAATTGTTGCTAACACAATGGTTTCTGCATTTTCTGGAAATGCGTGGATTGTTGTACGTAATATCCGCCATCTAGCAACAAGAACTCCGAAAGCATTTTCAATTACTCTGCGTGCTCTACAAAGTCGATAATTAAATACTTTTTTGTTTATATTTAATATTTGCCCTGGGTATGGTCTCATTATATTATCTTTGAGAGGAAATGCTGAATCGCGTACAAAGTAGTATGGAAATTCAATTCTACTGTTCGGCAAAACGTTAGCTAATGGCACAGGCAACTGTTTGGCAAAAAGAGATTTTCCAAACCTGGTAGAAGCAAGGATACCTGCAATAAAACTACTGTAGATTACCCGCACATTATTTTTGCCTGTGAACTCACCACTATCACTTTGACTGCCAAAACCTCCCACATCAACATATGTGAAACAAAGGTTTGAATCACAGGTTCCTAGAAGGACAATGCTGAAGTTGCCTTTATGGTCATAATATTGTGAGCCGGAGTTAGGAGGACACTGAATATTTATGTATTTTCCATCAATTGCCCCTAGGCAATGAGGCATATTCCAGTGATTCCAAAATTCCTTGGCAATGTTTTTAAAATCTTCTTCATTTGGTGGCGCCACATAAATCGGTGATAGCACTTTCCATATTGTTTTACAAGTGTCCAAAATAATTTCCCTAACAGTTGATTTTCCTAGCTTGAAGCTCCAAGCCAAAAACTGATGGCTGACTCCTTGAGATAAATATCTATGCAGATGTAAAACTTTACATTTGAACTCTATAAACTTCTACTTGACTTACGATAATGTAACAGCTAGTCGACACTCAAAATCAATTGGCTTTCGAATTGAATGTTTTGTTAATTCATTTTTTACAAGAGAGACTAGAACATCATACAGTGTTCTGCTCATCCGTGTATGGGTGAAAAAACTTTCTGGGTCATGTTCTTTGATATTTAAAAACGCTGTTTTGAAATAACCTTGCACATCTCTGCTCAAATTCACTGGCCGTACCCACCATCGACGATCATATTCCGTATTTTGCAGGTTGATCGTTAGGGTAATTAAATACAATAAATACAGATTATAAAATAGTATAAAAACATCAAAATCATCCATCGTGAAGGTAACTACAAACACTGCAACGTTAGTTTTTGTAGGTTATGTTGTGTTTTTAAGGTTATGTTTACAACGCTAAGCAGCGCTCATTCTGTTCCTGTTGAAAAGTGTAGGCGTGTTCTCGCGCATAGGAACGGTTGGGAACGTTGTATTCTGTTTAGCGCTTAAGGCTTAAATTTTGTTTATGTCCTACCAGTACATTAATTGAAATTAATGACTCTATTTTAAGGTATCTTAGATACAAAATAACGCTCCAGGGCAATTATTTTCTTCATAAGAACACTAGGGTTATTATGAAAAATTAACAGTATTTGTTTCCATGGATACAACTTTATTATGCACCACTGTCACAATGAAAATTAATGACAGCTCATCTAATGTCACAAATCTAACTTAGATCAGCTAACTAGATCAATCTTAAATACCATATCATAGTAATTATATGAATTGAATATGAATTAGGTAAGAAAATTGGTAGGACATAAAACCTTGAAGGCACCACGGGCATTATGAGCTAAGAGCCCGCGATTGTTGTACACACCTCGGGCCAAAGCCCTCGGTTAGTACACTAATAATCTTGGGCTCTTATTTTACTCATAATGCCCCTTGGTACCTTAATAACTATACGAGTTCACCGCCGCCCTTTTACTTGACAGTACCTTGACAATTTGAATTCTTAATACTATGTCATTTTTAATTTTTATGTTTCTTAGGTGATTTAATACTAATTCACAATAGAGTAAAGTACTGCCCGGTTTTATTTGGCCGTAACTGTACTTTAGTTCCAAGTTTGAAAAATTCTTATGATTCCATTAAAACTATTTTTATATTGTTTGATACTGTATATATTATAAAATGCATCAGAAATAATTGGCTAAAAGACATTTTTCTCCAACCACACGGATAAGACGCCATATTGTCGAATAATTTTGTATAAAAAGTAAGCCATTATGGGATTTTCACCAATTACCTTGGCAACTGTACACTTTTCGATTCATATTTGCACTAGTACAAAAATGGACGCAAGATAGGGTTTTACATGTTAAATTTTAAATAGAAAACAAATGCTTCGTCAATATTCGGCATTCGCCGTCGTTTTTATTTTCCCCGTATAGTGATTGTTTATTTGAGATTCCTTTACTAAATGTTTCAATTTTTGTAATACTCGTGAAGATTCCATATTTTTTATAGACTTTTTCTATAAAACCTCATTGGTAGTATCTAAAAAAAAGTTAGGTCATTGTTGCGCTTAACGTTTTTCTGTTGTCACTGAAATGCTATGCAGTCAGGTCAATGTTTTTGGATATAAAGTAAAACAAACTTCCACTAAAACTAATTTTATTCATTATAAAAAATAGTAATAAACATTTATAACATGTATTAACAAAATGAAAGGACTACTGAAAAGAAAAATTTAAGTGTTAACAAAAATATTATGTAAAAGCAAAAGTTAAACTTATAGGTAACACCGTTGTTTCTAATCCATCTCCATTTTTATTTTTTATTTGTTATTTTTCCAGTTGATTTACATTTCCTGCCTTTAGTGTGTTTTCCTTTAATTAATTTTTGGCCTACCAATATGAGATTTCCTTCTGTCTTGGCGGAAGGCTCAGCAACTCTGCCAGGTTCAGGAACACTTCCAGATGCAGCAACACTACGTAGTACCATAAGATTATCATCATACTCATCATTCGGTACATCTTCAGGATTTTCAGTTTCATTGTTTACTTGTAGTAAATTATTATAAAAGTTATGATGGATTGGTGGTATAAAAGCCAGTAAATATTGTAAGTCTAAAAGTATTTTGCAGCTTTTATTTTTCTCCCTCCTGGGTACAAAATGTCTACATTTCCTTTGTATGGGTCTGTATTCCTTTTCTTTATGTCCACTCTTTCGAATGAAACTGCTTCATTGTTTTAATATTTGAAAAGTATTTCTTGCGGACAATTTTTAACATACTTCAACCACTGCATCTTTAGCCATTTTACTTCACCTTTTTCGTCGGTTTTATTCCTGTTTGTCACATTCTTTTGTAATGGAACTGTACTAATAAAATCTTCCTTTGAAAGTTCAACTACCGTAAATGGATTACGTTTTCTAGCGTTTGTGACTACTTTCACCCAGTCCTTTGGAATGTAAATATCGTTGTAGCTCTTTTTGTGCTTTTCTATTACCCCAAAATCTTGATCACAGGCCATGTACGGATGACCCGAAACCAAGAATTTGTGATCTATTTGACGCACACTAGAAAGGTCATTATCAATTATATAATTGCAAAGAACAGCTATTTTAATGTTTCTATTTTGACCACCGCACTGGTCACTGTACATGATCAACTTAGTCACAAAATTCTTAATGAAATGTAACAAACATGATCCTATTTCTTGCGGTCCACGAGATGCTACTGCCTCATTCCACATGTACATGTAGGCAGCATTATTTGATAAATTATGTATTCCTAGGCAATAGGTCCAGAGTTGTCTTTTATAATAGCAAACTCCAGTACTAAGATGCGGTGTAGGAAGGGTACTCATTAAATCAAAAGCAATGACTGTGACATGGTTACTGCTATCTTTACCCAGTTCAGCCTTGCATGCCCTTGTCAACTCTTCATTAGTTTCTGATTTTATTTTTTGTTCTAGTGAGTCACATGTTTTGCACGTATCAGATAAAGGGGCATGTAACGCACACAAAATGATAACTGCTGCTCTTTGAAGCACCCCGCTTCCCCAACCATTATCGCATAGGCTCCACATTCTTTAATTTCACTATTTTGGATTGTATAATGTTTCCAGCACCATTGACAATTTCGTTTTGTATATCTGAACTGCTAAGATTAAAGTATTTGTTGTAAGACTGAAAAAATGTTTTATTATGTCTTGAAATTAATTCACAGATTTCCTTGTAATTCCCTTTGTTTGTAGAGTCATCGTCGTGGCCCCTGAATGGTATTCCTTGTCGTGATAATGTTAGGTAAATATCAGACATTATTTTGAAATAATCTCTATTTTTCTGAATTACTTCATCATATGATGAAGACATTTTATCAACTACAGTTCCGTCCTTTTTAGATTGCAGAAATAGGATATACTTGCTGTTGTTCTTCATATGGTATTGACTTTCTGAGTGCTTCTTCAATTTTTCGCCCAGCTTTTTCCAATTTTTAAATCCATCAATTGTAAAAATCTGTTCGTAACTTATTGTTTCAGCAAAAAGTCTACAAGAGTAACAGTATACTGCATCTCGTTGAATACTGTATTCCAACCATGGATATAACGTGAAATATTTTTCAGAAAATCCCCTCTTTTGCTGGCCAAAACTGGTCAAGGGATATATATTGAATATTGGTTGTGACGATTTTGATTGTAGAGTGCCTAAATCTGTTGGAACAGATTGTTTTGTCATAGTTGTGATATTGGTAGATTCTTGACGATTGATTGGCTGATGGAGGCGTTCAGTCGAATTGACAGTACTAGAAGAAGGTTGAGGTTCTGTCCAGGAGGAGGATCCTGTAATAAAAAACGTCGAGTAGTTTATGGGATGTTTTAATACAAAATACGAGTCACCATGTATATTGAGATTTTATTTAAAAATAAGGCAAATTAAAAAATCGACTTGTTTCAAAATCTTTCATGAAAAGCACTCATTTAACTATAGTATATTTTAACAATAACATAAGAGTGATGGAATGTAATTTCTTTTACTTGTGCTATGATGTTGTCAAGTATCATTATTAGTCCTCTATTCGTAAATAAATATCAAATATTGGCATCAATAATACTATCTAACCTAACAAAAAAATATACTCAGCGATAAAACCTTGGATTAAATAAATAAATAAGTACCTAAATATCCTGACTACCACATTCCATCACTCTATGTTATTCTTAAAATAAACTATAAAAAGGAATGTGTGCGCGTGACCTTTTTGACCTATTGGATATGAAACTTCTGCTTACATGCTTACCTTCGGGCATTTTATTTGTTGTTTCCACATTTTGGCCAGTTGGCGATGATTTTCGCTTGAAAAAGGATCTGATGTCTAAAGTAGCTTTCTTAATTTTTTTTCTTCAATAATTATTATGTAATATGTTGATTGAATATTAAGCCTAAAAAAACAAGAAAAAAGAGAACTTGTCTATTTTCTTCTTTCTTACTAAGGTAAGCGGCTAAATAAAAACATTTTAGTCACAACACCAACACACCGATGTAACGGACACGTGGACAGTGTTTTGTCTAGGACCGACACATCACGCGTTCGCTGTTCAGGCTTAACTAACTTATAGTTACAAAACCTCACGAATCCTTCTACCATGTAATACGACCATCGTCCGTTCGTTCCCGCCTTTGCTCGGATGGTTGATGGATGGCAAACTGGCGTGTTGTGTTACAATGTTATCACTTTTAACTAGATTAACGTTAAGTTTCAGTTTTACAGTTTTGCACAGAAAATTATTTATTTTAAATTTTTGTTACGTTGAAAAATGTTTGATGACGTGTACAAATGATAAATTACTTCAAAAATTTTAGGGGGCTATCTTCAAGTTTGGGGGGGGGGGGCTTGCCCCCCCCCCCAAGCCCCTTCCTAACTTCGCCACTGAGTTACAGAGATAACACGTTCCATAATTCCACATTGAGGAGGCTCTAAAAAGCAGAAAACAATACGATTTTTGATTTTAAAAGATAAATTGAAAAAAGAATTAGAGTAATAAATGAATTATATTAATATATTAATTTGTTTTGCAAACAATATTTGGAAATTTAAATTGTGGGAAAAAGTTGTAGTTGCAAAAAAAACGTTTACAAATAATTTCTTTAAAAAAAATCGACAAAAAAACTTTAAAAAAAAAAACTCCACAATAAAGTTCAACAAAAACAAAAAAAATTTCGACATTTTTCAGTTATAATATATTAAGGGATCATTATTTTGCTGGAAAAAATATTGGCCGAAAGATTTGTTGCTTTGATAAACTACCGAGGCAAATGACATGATCAAAAGATTTTATTACATTTGCCGAGGAAGGTTACAGTTCCAACACAAATTATGAATCAAAGGCTAAACCTTGTCTGCAGTTGAAATTGTTTATCTTCTGATTACCGTCGCCGCGACCGCCACATAAAATTTGATACAAAAACAATATTTCAGAACAAAAACTATAACTTGATTTTAATTTTGACACATGGCGTCTCAAACTTGTAGTTAACGTCCATATTATGCTTGCTAAGGCAAATGAACGGAAATTCTACTTACAATATAATATTTTGTGCTTTGTGCTTGTTAAGCCATTTTGCAGTCTTCAGTAATTTAATTTATCCATTTAAGCTTTCAGAACAGCCTGTCTGTATTCCAAACCTGTTTCCAGTATTTTAAATTCTCATTACATATGTTTGCAATATTGATTTCGAACATCCTGTAGCGCAGCGTAGTCGCCACGAGCTGACATTATTTTGGGCCACCCTTTGAACGCCGATCCTTGCACGTGGCTGTCCGGGTTTAGTTCCGCAACGCTGGTTTCAGGCGTTAAAAATTCCGCCTGTGGGAGCAATTGAGAGGGCCTCTAGTATTCCTTGTCGTTCCAACATTATTTTGTTTTGATTGGCCATTTGGGTTGGCTTGATGACGCGTCTTTTGGCGCGCGTTTTTCCCTGCAGTCAGTTCAGCGTCCCTTGAGTCAATTCTGTTGGGGCCGCGACAGGGGACAGTTGTATAGCGGTATGTTGCCCCACTGGCCGTTGCCCTTAGGTGAACTCGTGAAGAATCCCCCTTGCTCCGCTGATGCTTTAGCCGGCATTATCTTGTTGCGGCATGGGCAGCGGCCTAGGTGAATCTTTGTACTGATTTTGTCAAATATCGTCCGCGCCGGCCGTTTAGTTTTTGTATGAGATTGTGAGATCTCAGAAACTGCAGGTACCGCGCTGTCTAAACTTTGTTTGCAGTAAAATCAGTTTAAATAAGGCAACTCTCGGGGTTGAACGTTGGCCTTACTTTGTACTTGCGCTATTCTCACCCCATGGATTGCACTCTGCTTAACGGAGTATATTTGAATATTTAGAGCTTTTTGATTTTGATCTTAGATGTTGATCGCCGCTTCACGGTGACCGCTGTTGTATTTATGATTAAACATGCTTCTGCATTTATTTATTTGATTTAAGATTTGGGACGCTCAACTAGGTAATTACGTAGCATCTAACGCCCTTCTGGCTAGTTTTGAATTACGTAGCACTATTCGTTGTTTTATAGGTCAACTTGTGATATTTATTTGTGATATTATGTATTTGCTGTGATATATTTATATTGTTTGTTGGTTTGTTTATATGTATATTGTTGGCGTGTATTTTTATGAGTTTTTTGAGCACTATAGAACCAAGTCATGAATAAATCCCGTTATTAGATATTGGTTATGCTATTATTTTGGTTTGTCTGGAATATATCTTACCTTGGGGAGGTCCGACCCAAGGAGAGGTCCGACCCAAGGATTTGTCTACATCGAGGACCTGGCGCCCTCTCCCTTAGTTTCTTTTTCAGCTTCGCTGGAACCCCGACCCTCTCGACTAATTAGCCAACCTAGGTCGATTATTACTAGCTGCCAAAATAACAAATACAACTTTCGCCAACAGGTAAGAGCCGCCCTTCGCCATCCTTCGTTACACTCTGTGTATGTAGTTTGCGATGCCACATTTGGCTGAAAATTTCAAAAAATTTACAAAATGCATCTAGAAAGTCTGCCCCTCAATTGCTTTTATCACATCTCCATTTTTGGTATGTAGTCTGCTCACCACGCCAAAATTTAACATCCTCGGCGTACTTACTGTACTTGCCAAAAACATATGGATGACCACCGTAGGAAAACTGTTCTTTTCCTCGTTTGCTCAAAATTTGCACTTTCATACTTGCAACTTATGCAGACAGCGACAATAAACTAAATAATATTTGACTAAACCCCAATTATATACCCAAAATCCCAATGAAGTCCTTCTCTAAAATGTTCATTAGTGTATGGTTGGACGAAAACAATAAGGCCGAATGTTTTCTAATCCTCTTTAAGGTTTTAATCGCAAATTACTTGTAAACTAGTGAATCACCCGAGCTACAATTATGTGGGAAAGGGTGCTACATGTCACAATCAAAAACACATACAACCTTACCAATACATACAAAAATGTTGATAGATAAACATTGAAATTACACGAATTAATTGTTCTTTTAAATTTGACGTCAAAATTGGCGCTGAAGAGTGAACGTACCACATCAGATGTTTCAACCAAAGCTGTTTCAACCGATCGTAATAATTTTTACTTTACTTTTTCGTACTTTTGTTCAAAATAAAAAGCGGTCTACGATCTAAGTCTAAAAATTAGCAAACGTTTAAGCTATCATACATACATACAAAGAAAGAGACCACCGATTTTATGGTATAGACCAGTGGTTCCCAAAGTTGACTGGGCTCCGACCCATCTTACAAAAATATCCAATCTTGGGACCCACTTTTTAGCTGTCTTAGAGAAAAGAGGGCATAAATATTGGTAATGCTCAGATTCCCTAGTGGCGAATCGTGGAACTACTTAATGCTTTCTTATTTTTCTAATTGAAATTTAAAAAAAAAATTATAAGTGTTACCAATATGAATGAAAGACTGTTGAAATAAGAAACACGACTTAAATAAATTTTTTTATTACGTAAGTACCTACACCTGCATGGTTTTTTTACAAAGTTATTTCAATGGGAAGGATGTATTTGTTTCCGATTTTTCTTCAATTACAGTTTTAGCATCAATTTCAACTTTAGTTACTTTTAATCGCAGTGAGTTTGGTACATCCAATTTATTTCGGTATTTAGTTTTAATGTTAACCATAGCCGAAAATCCGGCCTTACAGAGATATGAGGTATTAAAGAGGAGGAAGACTTGCATAGCTTCATCGAACAGGCAAGGATAGTTATCAGCAACTGAGAGCCAGAATTTCGTTAACTGGTTACGATTAAAACTATTTTTCAGTGACGTATCTTCTGATAAATCAATGAGTTCTTCACTTGCTTTTGTTGACATACTAGTTGGTAAGTCGTCTTGAAATGGGTTACAAATCCAACTCAATGAATCACACTTTTTCATCTCTTCCCCAAAATAGTCGTCAAAGTTATTTTTTAACAGTGATAAATCACTTGAAATTTCAGACAGTATGTTCATCTTAGGCCGCACTTGATTTTCAATAATAAAAGTTTCAAGTGTTTCAAAACAATCATACTTTCCATTCTCAATGCAACTTTTCCACAACATAAGCTTTTTCATAAACTCGCGAATTTTATCGTGAACTGCAAAAATGTCTGATCCGTTTGAACCGTGCAAATACAAATTGAGTTCCTTTAATTTCGAAAAAATATCCGCCAAATAAGTGAGCTTGAGAATGAATTCGTCGTCCAGTAGATGTTTAATATATTCACTTTTTCCTTCCAAGTAAATTGTAACTTCATTAGGCAATTCCACTAATCGTGTCAGTACTTTTCCCTGGGTAACCAGCGAACTTCTGTATGCAGAAGCAGAGATGTATGGCGGCTACACATTTCTTCACACAGTTTTTTAAATATGCGGGCTTGTAAGGGTTTTGTTTTAATATAGTTTACAATTTTCACAGCTGTATCAAGTATTGTTTTGAAATCATTGGGCAATGCTTTGGAAACCAGTGCTTCTCTATGAAGGCTACAGTGTGTCCACAAAGCACAGGGACTTTGTTCAAGAACTCTCGTAACCATACTGCTATTTTTCTCACACATAGCCCGCGCACCGTCAGAGCATATACCAACACAGTTCTTCCACTGTAAATCTTTTTCTTTTATATGGGAATCAATTGTATTGAAAATTACCTCAGCGTTTCCACGACTTATTGGCTTACAGAACAAGAGATCTTCATGCACGTCGTTCTGCCATATATAACGCACAAAAACAAGCAGTTGAGAGTAGTTGCAGAGTATAATATTTACTACCAACTACTCTCCGGATTAATTCATCTTCCGCCCGTTCACCCATTTCGTCAATTCGTCGCGCAACAGCATTATTGGATAGTGGTATGCGCTCGATTTCCTAAACTTCTTTTTCTCCAAACATTGCTCCAACGACATATTTAATCGATGGTAATACTAAATCTTCGCCAATGGTATGAGGCTTTCCTGATCGGCGATCCCTAAGCTAATGAGATGCGAGGCATATACAGCATTTTCATTAATATTAACGAAATGGGAAACCATATTTTTTGAAGATGTCATATTCAACAATTTACGTTGAAAAAAGTCTACTGGCTTGTTTTTACAGTGGGAATGCTTTGTTTCTATATGACGCGTCAACTTACTTGGGCGCATACTTTCGTTCGCTAATATTTCGTAGCAAATCACGCATTGAGGACGCGAATCCTAGTTTTAGATATGCAGGGTCATATTTCTCACAACTTTCCGTCGTTTGGTTTCATGCGAACTCGTTGAGGGAGTTTGGAAGTCAGACTCCTTGCCACTTTTGTCACATACAAGATCTATATTTTCATCACTTTGTTCACAATCAACTGGTGGCGGCGACGTGGTTTTTGCTACCCGTTTCCACCACTTTTCCATTATTATCTCTAAGGGTTAATAATTATTGTTGTATAGATTACAATGACGTACGCTGTCCAACACAACACAATGCGAAATCAACTACGCAAAAACAATAGACATCCGTTTCGCTCGGGACGTTTCGGCTCACGACATGTGTTTCGTTCCGCGCCATACGTTCGACTGAGCTGTCCCTGGCTTTCCAAAGCGTCTGGAGACAGGGCCAGCACCACACAGGGTTGCCAGATGCGGCGACTTATCACCACTTAGGCTACTTTTGAAGTCGGTCGGTTCTTTGTTTTCATTAGTGTTATATACTGAAGTTTTGTATTTTTTCAAATTATTATTATTATTTTATGACAATATTTTCCTTAACTTAAGTTTATTTAAATTTTTAGGAATTATAAATAGCTGAATGAAATATCAAATTTATCACCTCTAATTTTTTTATTCATATCTTATACAGCGGCGAATCGCCCATTAGGGCCCACTCAATATTCGCTCGCGACCCACTGGTAGGTCGCGACCCATAGTTTGGAAACTTCTGATATAGATAATACCTGCAACGATAGAAATTTTAAAATTTCTATAACGTAAGATAGGCTTATTGCTTATCCGTAAGCTTTAATTTACCGTTTAGAATAATTTGAAAATTAAGGATTGTTATACTTCTTATCTCATGGGTTGGGGTTCATAAACCGACTATATTTTAAAATTTTAGGTTATTTGTCTCAACGTAGCTCGTTTGCTCGTTATTAGTAGGTAGATAAATTTCACAATCTCGTAAATTGACAGATGAACACAAAAAGTTTCTGCGTACAACGTGAAATTGAACGTTTAAAATCGTGAAATAACCGTGAGAACGCGTCAGGTAAATTATTTGAATATTCCCGCTTGGCAACTAATAAAACATCGCCTTGATTGTTGTTTTAGGATGACGTCAAACCTCCTCTTGATTGTTCGGATGCCAACGTTCTTTTGTTTATGAAGCTTGATTCTGGCCGATTTCGCCAACAAAACCTGGTGACGCCGCTCGATTTTTGAAAACCACGAAGTAATTGGCCTTTTGGAAAAACGCTGGCCCTCTTCGGCAAAGTTTAATCTTGGGTTTTAGTCGTTTACCTGAACGCTAACACTCAAATTTTAGATCTGTAAATGTCCAAGATTTGATATTTACATTTTGGCTTGCACAAACTTGTTTCTCATCAAAATAAAGTATCCCTCGACGTTCATTTAAAGATGTTTGCAAACTTTTCTTTTTAAAGCAATGAAAAAATTGTCATCTAATCCACATTTTAGGTCAAGAATACTTAAATATTTTCTAACTGTCTTAATACAGTGGTAGTGTATCATTGCCTTGCAGGTACTCGTAAACCGTTAGACTTCTAATATTTAGCAGCAACCAGATCATCATCCAGTTTGGTGTATATATGCGACTTTTTTTACACTTTACCAGCACTTCAGCATTCATTAATTAGCGTTTTTTGAACATCCGGTAAATTCAAGTGGTCAAAATGTGAAGATATCCCATTCTCATTTTTTAAGTCTTCTATTTCTTCTTCTACTTTCTGCAGCTGGGCTTTATATTTTGCCCTCTACTCTTCGCCTTAACTCGACGTAAATTAGCTAGTTCAACGTTACATTTGCTCGTACAAACACGTATTCTATTATTTTTTGACTAGCAACGTTTAACTTTTATGCTAAACGTGTCAAACAGGGATAAATAGGAATTGCAGGTCTTATTCGCATCCCTGGACTTAATATAAGAACACTTCGAGTGTCGTCAGCATCCAGTAGGTTCATCGCTCAAAGCATAATCTACAGTGAATTCATTAAAAGCATTTAAATTGGCTTTTGGACCTCCTTGACAGAGTCTGCATTCATCAAATTTATTTAACACATTATTGATATCGTCCATATCAATATTTGTCATTTGGTTATCATATATCTTTTTGAATTCCCTTGTTATATCTTTACCATAAACTTTATTTTAAAAAACTCAGTTATTACCAGTTGCTTATATTGAATTACAACAGCTGCAGGCGAATTTGACATCTGGTAAGGCCCATCTGGCTGTGTACCCACATAAACTTCCATATTCTTCGTGTACATTGTCTTAGCATCTGTGAGGGTTAAAATCTTGAGACCATACGGTGCCGGCTTGCTCGGGATATATTGCCAGTAGGAGCATCTACCGCAAAAACCAACTGATTGTTCAACAATGGTGAGAAATTCTCCAGTCATATAATGTCTCTCACAATTCCCCACAAATAACTCAAATACTTCACGAATTGGTGCCAGTTTATCTATTGCGCGCCTCTGGTTTCGATCGTCGATATTGTCAAAATGCAAACACCGTGGCAAAAATAAAAATCTTTTGAAGCTCATATAATGTTTTCTGACCGTGTTCTAACATTTTGGACTGCCCTTGTTTTTCTCCAGCGTGTTGTTTTATCTTTTCCGATGTAAGAATCTGCAGAAACATTTTGGGATGAATTATCAATTTCTTCAAGATCTTCCGAAACATCTTGTTCGGATTCACTATTATGGGTTAAGTCAGGGATGGGCAAACTTTTTCGGTGACATGACGGGCCCAATTGAAAAATGAAAATTTGCGGCGGGCCAAAATGAAATAATTTACGCAAATTTCGTATTTTGTATTTCGATAATTCAAATGAAATAATGTATTGATATTGTTTTACGTACACGCATATTAGTAACTAGCTTTTGCCCGCGGCTTCGCTCGCGCAGGAAACCTACTTAAAAAAGTACCTAAGGGTTAAGACTTCTTATTTTTTCAGTTTATACTTAAAGTACCTCTTTATATACTACATTAGAGGTTCTGCCTTCAGATGCTAACACGACCAGACTGCTAGGTGAGCTCACTCTAGAGCAGGCCACGTAAAACTGGCCGTGCGAGAAGCAATCCCCCCTAAGATCAATTCCTGCTGTTTTCAGTGACTGACCCTGAGACTTATTAATCGTCATTGCGAAACAGACCTTAAGGGGGAATTGCAGCCTTTTAAACTCGAATGGGTACTCCGTCGGTATAAGTGGTATCCGTGGTATATACACCGATTCACCTTGAGCACAGCCAGTAAATACAATGGCCTCTACCACGTTTTTATGTAAGGCTTTCACACGCAACCTTGTCCCATTGCACAACTTGGGCGGATTGAGATTTCTCAGTAGCATTACTGGAGCTTCCACTTTGAGGATAAGTGTGTGAGACGGTAGACCAGGTGGGTTGAGTGTATTTAGGAACTCCACAGGATAGTGTATAGCATCATCCGTATGCACCACAGTGTCCACAGATTTGTACTGGTACTCTGCACCTTCAAACGACTTCAACAAATTGTCATTAATGACGGAAGCCTGATCGTTCTTAGGTGTCAGAATCGCACGTTCGCACAGCCACTCCGTGGATTTGCTGTGTATGTTGTGAACATCTGGATATATTCGGGCTATTAGGTCGTCAACAGTCGACACAACTGAGGCAAGATCTGGTGGAATTGTAATCTTGCCCTCAGTTTCCGGATATTCTCCGTTTCCTATTTTAAGGAGGAGATCGGAGAATTGTCCAACGCAAACATCGCCTTTCAAGTGCACCCGCATGTTTTTCTTAAGGTGGAGTTTTTTTATTGAGGGCCAAAGATTTGAGGCTTTAATGCAAGCCTTAACTTCGTCAGCTCGAGTTCCTCTCGGCACTATCGGAAGAGTCTGACGGAAGTCTCCAGCTAACAACACGGTGACTCCACCCATCATGTCATTGTTCCCTCTGATATCCTTTAGAGTTCTATTTAGTGCTTCGAAACCCCCTTTATGCGCCATTGTGCCTTCGTCCCAAACTATAAGTTTACAATCGCGCAGTACTTGGGCCGTATTACTTTGTTTAGAAATGTTGCAGAGTGGAGTTTCGATGTGGATGAGATTTAACGGCAGCTTGAAGGCAGCGTGAGCTGTCTTTCCTCCCTCCAACAGTGTTGCTGCGATTCCTGACGATGCGACGGCTAAGGCTATGCCACGATTACTCCTTACTTTTGCCAATAACAAATTGATAAGGAAGGTTTTTCCAGTGCCACCAGGAGCATCCAGAAAAAAAATTTGCCCAATTTCTTTCTCAATATTGCCAAGAATCTGCTGATAAACATAAAGCTGTTCATCCGTCAGTAACTCCTCATTAGACGACACCACCTCTCTAAGGGCACCGGGGTCATAATTGGTCTCCCTCAGATATTCTGGATTACCGAAAGTTGCTGCAGATCGTTTTGGCTCAGGCAATCCGTATTGTGCCAGGTTTTGTCCTGATTGTGCTAACACTGCATCCTCGATCAATATCAAGCATCTATTGTACACTTCGTCTATGAGCAGTCGCGCACTATCTTGCAATTCTCTCTCCAGTTGCCGTTTAATGTCTTCCGAGAGACTGCCTTTGTATTTCTCCCAGAGGCTTAAAGGATCGGAGAGTTGGCAGAAAATTAACATTATTGTAAATAGCTCTCGCAGCTTCAAAGGAGAATCGCACAATGCAGCTTCCTCTAAAGTACTGTCCCAATGCTTGTCGTCTTCGAGCAATCCAAGAGCCTTACATGCAGACTGAAATGTTGGATGGAGGATACCATTCACAGTCTTTAAGTCTTCAAAAGATGTCGGTCCTCTAACTTCATGGAGCAGCAGGCGTAGGTGGTAGCACTCGGTGTTGTTTGGATAAATGGTGTAGACCCTACCCAGAACGTGTTCTTTTTTCACTCCGGGCCAGCTCTCTACAACGGTCCCCCTTTTTCTTCTAGAAAATTTTTTGTTGTCCCAGACAAAGTAAGAAGGGACTTCAGAGTACAGCAGCGTCTTAGCATAATTGTCCGTTTTGCAGATTTCAAAAAAAGCTAGCAGCGTTGTCTGAGGTGGACTGTTTATTTTCTCTGACAGGTTATTGGAGGTGAAGTATACACGCTGGCCGTTTTCAAGATGAACAGCGAGATGTAAGACGGGGGGGAACCTTTCATGAATGGGAAAGCTTAAGATCCTCCAAACTGCTTCAGAACTGCTTATGTACCTGCCGCTTTCGTAGATTTTCACCTCATTTTTCTCATTCTCTACAGTAAAGGCCGCTTGATCACTACCCTTGTTGACATACTTACAAATATATTTGATAGACTTAACAGAGCAGCAGTACTCCACATTAATATGACCATTGAAAGTACGTAACAGGACAGGATTGTAAGGCACCACCCAGCGGTTGTCCAACTCAATTTCATTATTTTTTATTGTGTAACCACCGTCAGCTGGAGACCTCCTCCTATATTGCGGATACCCATCGTCTCCTGTCTGTGTGTCCTTGAGAAGTGGTCGAGGATACCTCTTACTACAGCTACCATCTTTCATGCAGAGCAATTTGTAGTTTAAACTACCGCATGGGCCATGTATCATGTTGGCCTTCACAATATCGTAGAGAAGAGGGTCTTTCTCAGGATCAGGTATTTCAGCTCTAATAATGTTGTCGATCTTATCTGGGGTGATACGCTGCTCTAGCCATAGTAAGATGTGAATATGGGGAAGACCCCGTTTTTGCCATTCCACCGAGTATATAAAGCAACGCATCGCCCCAAACAGATTACCTTTGGTTAAAAGAGCCATCACCTTTTTCACCTTAAGGTGGAATACCCTGGCTATAATGTCATGGCGATCATGTGACTTTTGGCCAGGTAAGAGCATATCTGTGATGTCTTTCCATCGGGGGTTACACGTAAATGTGACAAAAAGATCGGGACGGCCGTATTGGCGCACGTACGTCATGGCGTCTTGTGTACGCTCGTGCATATAACGTGGTCCCCCGGTAAAAGATGACGGGAGCACCACCTTTTGACCCAGCTGCTCACCATCAGCGTCCTGCCTCCCTATGGCATCCCGCAGGTGTATGTAACTGTCAGCCCTCAGCTGCGCCTGGTTGTTCTTGATATAGTTCAATCTTTCCGTCTCTATTTTGGCGTACATGTCAACTAAAAACTGACTAAAAAGAGAACGGAAATACAGCAAGTGATTATCTCCTCCTTGTCTAATCATTATACGAAAAGAATAGAAACTCGCAGCGGAGACTGTCTTTTTAAGTGTTTTCTTGGTCTCAGGATCACGCTGGGGTAAACAAATGGAGTACCCATCCTCACCACGGCAAAACAAAAGCGGATACTGCAGGGCGTCGTACGAACGATGTATCTCACTAATGCGCTGCAATGAGTTATCGTGGCTCTCAAGGATAATGTCTCGTTTCTCAAATTGCTGATCAACCATTACTAAGGCCACCTCATTTGACGTAGGTGCATTGAAGCGACCTCTATGGCTGTCCGGTGGCTTCCTCTCAGCATTAATGACTACTTTGAATGTTTTAGAAGTTGCAGGAACCTTGTCCAGGGCGACCTTTAATTCTCTTACATAGGCATTAAACGTATGTAGCATTCCCTGTAGTTGCCTGACTAAGCCAGGTTTCACATAGGGATAGCTATTGCACCTCAATTGTACTTCTCTGTCGTCTTCGCCAACAAAATATATTTGTAAGAATTGTGGTTCCTTTTGAGGTGCTGGTAACAAACTTCCAACTAAGTGGTATACCTGGCCCTGAACTTTAAAAGTAGGCATAAAACCGTCCTTTATTATTTGTTTAGCACCGAATGAAGTCATTTGAAAGGAACTATTATATTTGCGAATACCGTTCATGAAATGTTTATGGTCTGGATGTATATTCATTATCAAGCTGTAGAGAGGCTCGGGAAGCTGTTCATAAGGCGGTAATTGCACTTTCCCAGCGCTACAGCACATGCCGGGTGCCTCCTCCTTCCACTTGAGAGCATTGCACCACCGGCACTTGTTAGTCATGGAACCCAAGGTCACGTTGCTGTCGCTTTCATACTCTGTATCGATATCATATGCCATGCCGGAGTGAGCCTTGATCTTCCAAAATCGTCGCTTCCTTTCTACTCGTCTACCAGGATTATTTTGGTCATATCGAGACTGTGACGACCTATGCACCTCAGGGTGATCTCGCTGGTACTGAGCCACAGCTTCTCTATGCATCTCAGGGTGAGCTCGCTGGTACTGAGCCACAGCTTCTCTATGCATCTCAGGGTGAGCTCGCTGGTACTGAGCCACAGCTTCTCTATGCACCTCAGGGTGAGCTTGCACATATTTTTTAGAAGCGTTTTGAAGTTGTTTTTTCCGAGTAGCGTCGGTGCATCTGGCACGACGTTTTTTAGAGCATTGGGTAGAAACGGTAAGAGATGATAATTGATACGGAGATGAGTCACAATCTGGTTCTGATGGCAACGGTGAGATAGTAGTCACTTCACTTCTTCTCTTAGTTATCCTCTTGGCGACGACAGGGTGAAGTGAAGAAGAGGGGGCGGACCCGGATGTTGTCGCAGCCACTTCAC